>CAOLHI010003007.1:0-206657 GCA_948474755.1 Ctenosaura bakeri
TATTCAAGAAGTAGAAAAAAGAGAAAGGTATGGAGCTTCATAGCAGTATGCTTATATCCTACATTTTCTTCAAGGGGTTAAGGCATATGTGAAATGAATTTCATACGGATAAAAGAACTATGTGTGACTTGACTCTGTAATTATCCACAAATAATAGAAAATATACTGATGGGACCTGGAGGAGGATCTCTGGTCTGTATAGCATCACACTTGTCCATGTATAGTTCCTGTAATAAAAGGAAGACAATACAAGAACAGAGATGGAGAAAAAGAATTTGGTTTTCAACACTCCTCTGATAAACCTTTTCTGGGCCAAAGATAAGGATGATGTACTAAGACAACAAAGCTATCATTTGGCAGTAGGACTCTTAAAGACTTGGAACTAATGCAAGTTTAAATTGGGTCCAGCTACATCCCCTTTATAACCAGGTGTCTATCTTCTTACAATTTCTATATGGAGAAGTCAACTGGCAATTGATGTGTGTGTGTCAAGTAAATTCAAAGGGGGTGTAGATGATCCTGCCAAGTCAGAAGAGAAATTTAGAATGGGGAACTATGATAGATTTGTTCCTGGGTTTCTCCTTCCATACAATCACGCTAACAAAATTGCTAAAAAGAACATGTTTTCCATTTGGTGCTTCACCACAAGGTGGCGTCTTTCAACCAGGTTTAGGAATACTTTCAAGGACAGCCACTCAAAAAAGTTGTTCATTTTTTGGTCAGTCTGTTTGAAGAAAACACAAGGAAATGGATAATAGATGTCCTGTGCCTCAGTTTGGCCCACCAGACTGAGGTATGGAGCGCCATGCAGAGACCCAAAGTATGAGCTTGCTTGCCTATTTCTTTAAGTACTTATTCTGGCCTATGAGAGCCAGTCCGATATGGTGGTTTGGGTGTTGAACTTTGGGTGAGTCACTCTCTCAACCTTAGAAGCAATGGTAAACCCTTCCTAAACTGATCGTGCCATGAAAACTCTGTGATAGGTTCATCTTAGGGTCACCATATTGAAGAAATGACTTGAAGATAACAACAATAATTCTGGCCTGCATCATTTCCAAAGCCTTTGGTTATTTAGGACAGTACTACTGAAATCTGTGGTCTTTGCACCAGTGCCATTCCACAAGTAATCCGGTGGTGGTCCCTAGGCAATTTCTAGGAAAGAAAGAAACAATTGTAGCTGGTGGGGACACATCTGGTATTTGTTCCTAGCATATTGGCAGGAAAAATCATCAGTTCACTTAAGAACGAGTGATTTAGGACATAGTCTTCTTGAAACAAGATGCTGCAAGGTGCAAAAAGCTCCCAGTACAAAATGGAGAACTGGAAATGTGGCTTGAGCTCTCAGTCTAAAATACTTTTGTTTGAAGTCAGGATCAGAGAGCTATATTTTTTTACCAGCTTTTTTTCCCCCTCATGGAATCCCCTGAATCTCATGGTGTTCTGGAAGATCAACCAACCCAACTTTTTTCCAGGCAAGGCTGATCTAAGACACTTGGTTGCCCCAGACAAATGTCAAGGGCCTCAATCCAATTGCTAATCCCAGCTAAAATTAACCCTAAAATCAACTATTGAATGGTAACATGAACATATGTAAACTCCCATTGAGGCAATGGGTTTGCCCTAGTTGGGATTAGCAATTTGATTTAGGCAAATCTTTCAAGCTTTGCTTAACTATAACTCCCATAATCCCTATCCACTGGTTGTGTGGCAGCTGGAGTCATCTGGAGGGCCATAGCTTGCCAGCCTTTAATTCAGGGACTTTTCATGCTATATAGTTACAGTGCTGTTACCCTGTATGTTGGGGGTCCCGGGAGGGGCACCCAAATAACCAGATAAAAACACAAGTTGGGGGAATTTAGCTTGAGCACTCTCTTGGCTAGACAAGAGGCAGGGTAACTTTAGCAAGGATCTTTAACCCTATGTCTATGGCTTCAGGTCAGAGAGCAGGCAAGCAAGTTTAAAAGTAACAAAAATAGCAGTTTTATTGAAAGATAAACAGCAAATAAAACAACGCACACACTAGCTAACTTGAAAGCAGAAATAGAGAGTTTGGGGATAGGTAATATGACACCTGGTCTCATAGTCCTGGAGAGAAAGATGGGGTTCCGGGAGAGAAAGCTCAGCATGGCTGGCTGAGGGGAGTTCCTTCAAACTACCAGCAGCAAGGCGGGATGGAAGTCCAAAGTAGTCTGAAGACGTCCCAAAAGTGGGGACCTTTTATAGGGTGGAGTTTACCTACAGGCTATATTAGGCTTGGTGAGAACAAAGGAAATTTGGAGTTGGACAAAGGAGCTGGAAAAGGTCAAGTTTTGCAAGATGAGTTTAGCTCTTAAAACAATAGCGTGGCCAGTTCGTTAATGGCCCGACATAAAGAGATGGCTTGGCTCTTGGCTGCATGGCTTTGTGTAGATCCGAACCGAGCAGAGCCGGTTTGCAGGGAGGTTTTTCCCTAAAGCAATGGAGAGGCTTAAATTGCCTGCCTGAATGGGGTTTTGGAATGTACAGTCATTAACGGCTGCGCCTGTACGTGCTCGTCCAGGGGACCTCTGCAAACGCATGGAGTGGGTTGGCAGAGAAAGGTCAATCAAAGGCCAAATTATTTGATATCAAAAGGATATCTAGTGCTCTCACCCAACGTATCATAACCGTGATAACAGTGCTATGGTTCCACTTCAACTGCAATGGCAATATACTATGGAATCTTGAGCTTTGTAGTCTGGTGAAAATTCTGAGTTATTGTTATGTGCCTTCAAGTCATTTCTGACTTATGGCAACCCTAAGGTGAATGTATAATAGGATTTTTTTTTTTTTGCGAGATTTATGCAGAGAGGGCAAAAAATTTTCACGATGAAGAACACATAAGCTAAGAGAGAGTGAAGCTGTTTGCTTTTGCCTGAACCTACTTGGAAGCACAGAAGTCCAACTCTCCACTTCTAATGCCCCTGCTGAGCTGACTGTGGACAGCTTTAGCACCATGCGCTCAATCTATGGCAACTGACGTAAGCTGAGGAGGAAGAGGGAAAGTGGGAGGAAGAGAGAGAAACTGTAACATTTTAAAAGCAGATGAAAAAAGATTAACTGGAATTAATTGGGACCATGCTTGCCAAATCAGGACAGTTGGAAGGTATGGCTATGGCCCCACTGAGTCTTTGTTGCAGTCACCTAAGACCAGAGGAAATGATTTTTACACTTTGTTTGTTGTATTTTAAAATTGTCAGCCAGCACCAAGGCGCCTTGGCAGAAAGTTGGAGATAAATTTAAGAAAGAAAGAACAATAGAAAAAGTTGGAATCATGTGATTCTTGAGATGTTGTTGAACTACAAATCCCAGCAGCCCTACCTGGCATAACCAGTGGTGAGAAATGCTGTGACCTGCAGTCCAGGGACCAACTGAAGGGCCACATGATTTCCACCCATAAAATACAGGAAGGGGACTACTAAAATGTCATATCCAATTCCAGCCTGGATAGATAGCATATAATAAATTGACAATACAGAAGACATCAATCCAGAAGTATTTGTGAAAGCTATTTTCCACAATCTATCAACTATCACGCCAGTCAACATTTCCATTTTCCTGGCCATTTGGAACCTCAAATGAAATTAGATTGTTGGCAGCAGCCTGTGCCTTACACATGTGTGTTACATGACATGACTATATTACTTAGAGATCACAAGTATCTGTTTGAAAGTCTTCCCACAAATGAATAGCTTTTCTCTGGTATGAATGTTTGTTCAATAGAGCAGCCTTTTGACACAGGAACATTTGTGAACAAATGTCTCTTTTCAGATAATATCTCAGGTAACATAGGTCCTTTCTGCAGGTTACCGGATCCTGTTGGCATCCCCCGGAGATCCTGGTAGAGCTTCTCCTGAGAGGAGAGCATGACAGGAGTGCTCCCCTCTGCACCGGCTGCCTGTGGGAATGGAGGAAGTGCAATGGCAAAGCCTCTTCCTTCCATAGCGTAGGCAGGCACTAATCCTAGGCTGTACTGGGGCAGGAAGTGCAGCCATCTCACTTCCTGATCCTCCACAGCTCAGGTAAGTGCAGGAGGGTGATGAGAGGGCTGTGCAATTGCTGGTCATTGACAGGTAAAACCCATCAGTGATTTGTGGTGCGATCATGCCACCTGGAGATGGAAGAATGATGGGACACAGACAATGGGTGTGCATAGGTGTCATCTGGGTCCTGTCCTTCTCCCATCCCCAGTGCAGGGCAATGATGTTCTGTGGAAAGGGCCATAGTTGCAGTAAAGACATGAACAATCCTTAATGAATGCTCTCAGTCAAAAAAGCAATGATTTCAGGCTCTCTGAGTAAAGCCTCATTGGCATACATGTCACATATTCGCACAGTCCTCCATTATAGCTGAATTCAGCTGTTTCTACACTCTCCCCTTTTTCTGTTTGGTTTCTCTCCTTCCTTTAAGCCCATGTGTTAAACCCAAGAAATAATTGCTGGCACTCTGTTCAGCAATGCCAATATCATAAGATGAACTTATGATATCATATCTGCTAGGGATTCATGTCTGCAGTCATGAACAAGCAAACGTGACTTCAGAAACCTACCTTTCTGGGGTTCTGAAGGTCAGAATACTAAGAAATGATGTCCACACCATGCTTCTGCTTGCATGGTGCCTTGGGACAAGCAATTGTGGCAGGATCCTGAAGGACCCTGCCTGTTTTCAAGGCAACCTATTACCAAGGGAGTGCTGAGGACATAATTTCCTACCAGTCCAATCTCCAGTGGCTCAGAAACAGTTTGGTTGGGGTGCTATCAGGCTGTGAAGGTAGGTTTGGGGGGTGGTATCATCATCAGTAACTGCCATGATAGAGCTCCATTCTGGCAGTTACAATGATGATACAAGATCTCAGCCCTTATATCAAGAGGTAACCATACTTGAAAGAGAACATTCTAGAACCAGAGTGGAGAGCCTAGGCTCTGTAGATGTTGGACTCCATTCCTCTTCACCACCTGCAATCCTAGTCAATGGCAAGGGATGATGGCAGACAATAGATCATCAACAATGGAAGGGCCTCCAAAGATTTTCACTTACTTGGATATGACTTCCTATCGGCCGACAATAGTGGAAGCACAATGCCTACATGGTACTAGTAATCCACACATAGTGGGTAACAGCACCCAGTTCACCCACTGTTCAAGAGAAGTCTTTTAAAAGTTTCTCATGAGCCATTATGGAGAAGTGGGGAAAATATTTTTAAAATGGAAACCTAAAGGAACAATATTTTTAATGTGATCCCAGACATAAGTCATCCCACAGCTCTGGGGCATGTGAAGTGGTTTACACTGTAATAAAAGAGGGATGTGTTTAGTGATGACTTCATTGGAGAAACTTCTAGAAAGGAACATTTTAAAGCCTCAAAACATGGGTAGGTCCAGCTGTTTTTCTTGGGTTTGTCCATTAGTGTTGTCCAGTTATGATCTCATTATCATGGCAAAAGGGAGCTAGCTATACTCACACAAAACCACAGGTAACTAATATATGAAATTCAAGACTGGAAAATGAGAAAACCTATGCTTAAAGGCCAAAGCTAGATTTTATAGCTGAATCATGGAGGAGGGGATTTCAAGACTTGATTTTGGCCATTTCCGCACTAGCCTGTTATAGCGCTATTATTCCACTTTCAACATCCTATGGAATCCTGGGGTTTGCAGTTTAGGGAGGGGCCTCTGAGGCCCCTCATTAAACTGCAAACCCCAGGATTCCACAGGATATTGAAAGTGGAATAATAGCACTATAACAGGCCAGTGCAGAAGTGGCCTTTGTGTCCATGACAGGAACTGTGGAGAACAACAAATCTTCTTTGCACTCCCATGTTGGGGGTTCGGACTCTCTAAATTACCTGATTTAGAGAGAAATAAATGCTTCAATATGAGCTTAAGAAGCTGCTCACCACCAGACACATATGGGCTTGTGTTTGTGAAAAATGAGATAGGCACTTTTGTGTAGAACTTGGAAAAATTACTTTTGTTGTACCATGAGATTTCCCTCAACACTGGAAAGGCTGATTAGGGAATGCTGAGAGCTGTAGTCTCTAAAGAATTATGTCTAAACTCTACTTTTGTCAAGACGTTTTGAAAGGTTGTTCGTAAGGACTAATACTTTTCAGAGGATCTTCCTGAATTTGAATAAGGAAGCACACAAAGAGCTACTCAGACTATACTCTCCTACACAGTTTCCCTTCCAGATGGGAAACCTCTGCTGGGTCTCTCATGAGTAAAAGAAAACCTGGTCTTCACAGAACAGTCACCTGAAAAAGATGCAAAACTGGACTTCAACGTCCGATGACATACCCTCCAACATTTTACAGATGAAATCTGGGACACACGTGGCCAAGCAACATCAGAGTGTGGGCAAGATGGGGGGAAAATTAATGAGAACATACAAGCTAGGACAGCCTGCAGCATTTTGTTTTTGTCTTAGCCTACAGGGAAGGTCAAGATTCAGACCCCTCCTCATCCTCCCATCACTGAGTTAATTGAGCACAAACTTCTTTTCCATTTCAAACTCAGTTTGCAGCAACCGAATCAAGCTGAGGACAAAAAGGGGAAAGTGGGAAAAAGAGGGCCAAACTAGGACATTTTAAAAGCAGCTAAAGAATTGGAATGACAGAGGATTAATCACTATCCTTGCCAAATTAGGACAGTCAGGGAGTACATGAGACTGCTGCTGGTTTCTCTCTCTGGTTTCCCCCATATGCATTTGTTGAGCTAGCAGGCAGAGTGCTGCCCTTGACTAGACCACTGGACTATTTGCCAGGAGAAAATGCTCCTTTTCCTTTAATAAGAGGAATCTAGAAAATGCTCCCACTTACATAGCAATCTGAAAAAGAGAAACAGCGTGCATCTCTCTTGCTCTTCCTCCCCTTTTATAAACCTTCATGGTATTGAAACAAAACTCTGCCTCTTCCTGTCAGTTCCTTCCAAATGTGACTATGGCTGAAACTGAAAATAGATTTCTCAGAAGGCCTGCAGTTTTTTCACAGATTTGAATGTCATTTTTTTCATTCCCCGGTTTGCTAGTGAAGCTGCTTGTTGTTGCTGTGTGCCTTCAAGTTGTTTCTGACTTATGGTGACCCTAAAGCAGATCTATCGTGGGGGTTTCTTGGCAAGATTTGTTCAGAGGGGCCTTTGCCTTTGCCTTCCTCTGAGGCTGAGAGAGTGTGGCTTGCTCAAGGTCACCCAATGGGTTTACATGGCTGAGCAGGGATTCAAATCTGGTCTCTAGAGTAACAGTCTAATGCTCAAACCACTACACCATGCTGGCTCCAGTGGAGGCCTTGATATGCCTCTGACTTACCAGTGCAGGAGCAGACTCAAGGGAAGGGAGCTGTTCTGGTATGCATTTTCACATACTTTTTTGGTCATTCTGTTTTGATATCTTTAAGTCTCTCTAAATCTGTCAGGCAACTGTAATACTCCCCCTGTGCATTTAGCAATGATTTTTGATTGCCTCTTTGTGTTTTGTGTGTGTCTGCTTGTGCTTTATATTGGCAAGTCTGGAAGAAACCACATTGGAATGTAACTAGATCTTCTATACTTAATAAGAATTGGATGACTAGCTAAGAGCCCTGCATAGTGTTTTGAAAATGTGATGACCCCCCCACCTCCTTTCCCAGTTATATCTAGCATTGCATACCACAGTAAAGTTGAAAAACAAACCACTTAAGTGGACCTATTATTGACCTAGCAGGATCTTCTGCTTAAGCATACCCTGAATCAATCCATCTGTCTAGCTATTTTGTGTTGCTGTGAGGCTTAGTGCTTGCAAGCCATCACTCATGTGGTGGCAACTGCAAAGTGTAAGCAAATGTAAGGGTTGCCATATTTTCCTTTGGAATAGGGCTTTGATGTCTCTTAAGAATGTAGAAGCAAAACAGCATTCAGCATATTATTCTTTCTCTCTCCCATTGGTGAAATCCAGGGCTGAGAAAAGCCCTCCCTGTCTCAGAAATTTTAAAATAAAATGCTTCACCTACCTTTTAGTGTTCAAATAATGTACATCCTAGAAAACTCTGAAGTAGTTTGTTTACTTTATGTATTTTTGCAGCACAGAGAAGATAAATAGACTTGCTGTGTATGGCAGCCCTCTTGTTTCTTGCAGTCCAGTGCTGAAATTATTGCGATATGAGCTACTCACAGCTCCTCCTGCACATCTACCCAAGGTCCCTTTATCTTTCCCTAATTGTCTTGCAGTAGTTAGCATTCCAGGACCTAAATGTTACCATTAGTCTCAACTACAGTAGACCTACTGACTCAATTGGACATCCCAATGGGATGATGGCTCACCATTCAACATTTGATCAGTGAATTTTGGTCTGTTTAGGACTTGCAAATAGCTATCATGCCCTCCAAGTGACCTAATTTGGCAAGGCAGTCCCAAATAATTCTCTGTGATTCTGTGTTTTGAGTAGCTTTAAATATATTCCAGGTTTTCTTTCCTCTTCCCACTTCCTCCTTTTTTCCTCCAGTTGCTGCAAACTGAGTTCAAAGTGCAAAAGTAGAATGGTCTCCATTAACACATCTGTTATGATGCTGTACACCCCCACTCCATGATATGATACAAATGGCAAATATCATTTAATTGACATGAAATATAAATTATATACTGCTATGACTGAAAAGCCATGCTGACAAAGAGGACTGGCTGAACGCATGTGAAAGTAGGTCAGATAGGACCTCAGGGCATGGCCAGATCATAGTCAAGGAAGCGCTAGTGTTAATGAACTTGCAAATGTGTCCTCAACGACTCAACATTCAGAAACAAAAGCAACTCGAAGCTATCAACTGATCGTCTTCAACCTGTTTCACCTTCCCACCAAAATTCTCTTTTGTTTTCTCACCTGCCCAGCCATTAAAGAGCTATTATGATTCCCATCAGTACTTTGCCATCTAATGCTAAAGCCATTAACCTGTTCCAGACCCCATTGTCTAATCTGACAGAAAGCCATTAACACCTTCTCCCTCAGAGAGGAAACAGAATATTTAGATCTGGCTCTGAGCCAGGTAGCGCGTAGTACTCTGGATATAGGCCATCACTCTGCTGCTCCAATTCCCATACTTCTATTACCCTTGGACCCTTAGTCTGAGCCACATCACTTCCTCTCTTCTCTGCAGGACAGGCAAATATCACCCACTTTGCCCTAACATCTTGCTATCCAATTTTCCCCCTCCAATCCCCTTTGAGCTAATATTACCCACAGTTTCATAAAGGCACTAGTATTGTGGGTAGACTTCTGAGTCACCCAGCTTTTGGGGTAACACGGCAGATGGGACAGGAGAGGATGATGGACAGAATCTTGCCTTTCCCAGTAGGAAGGGCAAGCCTCTCCTAGCTTGTCTGCTCTTCCTTATTAATAACTTTGGCCATCTTGACCACACTCTGATGTTGCTTGGCCATATGTGTTCTAGTTTTCACCTATGAAATGTTGGAGAACATATATGTGTACTTGAGAGCAGGTTGGACTGGGGGACAATGATGGATGAACCCAAGACTGAAATTATGTTGGAGAAGCTCGCTTGCCTCTTTTCTCATTTCAGAGCCAGATCTGAAGAACATCTTATGCATGTCCAGGCTTATAATCAGAAACATTAAAGCTAGAGTGTCCAGATCATACTCAGATTGGCCAACATAGTGCAATAACGCATCCATGAAAGATATCAGCTCAACATTCTCTTTGTTATTGTGGTTTATGGGCCTTCAAGTTAATTCTGTTTTATGGCAAATCTATCATAGGGTTTTCTTGGCATGATTTATCAGACTTTCTATAAGACTCAGAGAGTGTGATATGCACAAGATCAGCCAGTGAGTTCCTATGGCTGAATGGGGATTCAAATCCTGCCATCCCAGAGTCTTAATTTAACACTCAAACCACTAGACCATGCTGGTTTTCTACCACATCTGCAGGATATAAATATGCCCATAGGCAGGGGCAAGCACAGCCCAGTGAGAGCAATGGTTGGTCAATCCCTGGTATCCACGCTCCCCTTCAGACTTACTTAGAAGTAGATTCCCCTGAGCTCAGTGGGGCAAACTGCAAGGTTCAGTGTGTATAGGACTTCAGCTTTGGTCTCATGTCCAAGAATTTTGAAAAAATAAATTGTGTAAATTATAGGGCATTTTCTTACCCTGATGAGAATTCCACTGTGTTGCAGAATACAAAAGTGTTCCCATCTCAATAAGAGGGTTTCTGTGTGCAAAATCAGATATGTTCTACTCAAACAACCAAAATCTGAAAAAACAAGGTGGAATAAATATAAAACAACACTAGATAAAATAAAATAAAAGATATATTTCTTGTACTGCAGGATATTTTCTCTTCTTAGTTAATTCCAGTGTCCCACCAATGGAAGCTATTTTGGCAGGAATATTGTTGAGATGCTAGCATAAAAAGAGTTGTGCAAATGGTTTTGCTCACTCAGAGATTGTGTAACTGAGGTCCGTAATGCACCCAATTGTCCTACAAGTACACATGGGAGCCCTGTCATTCACTTTTGACTGGGTGGGTGGATGAAGCACTATTTGACAGTTGTGCAAATGTTGTGCTCATTTCACAATTGATGGCATATCTGTGGAATCTGGCATAAGTTATGTTGG
Organism: Ctenosaura bakeri; assembly: GCA_948474755.1. Taxonomy (NCBI): domain Eukaryota; kingdom Metazoa; phylum Chordata; class Lepidosauria; order Squamata; family Iguanidae; genus Ctenosaura; species Ctenosaura bakeri. The sequence continues at coordinate 10,618 of CAOLHI010003007.1, forward strand.
TATATATTTATGCTACACTAAAAGTATACTGACTCTTGACCACTGGTTTCTCCCAGATGAGCCCAACCTAGTGATAACTAGAGTATACCACTCCTGCCTAGCTGCACCCTGGTTTGCTAAAAAAACAGCATGAGTTGTTGTTGTTGTTGTTTGTCCCAATATATTACACTGGGTGGGAACTCAAAGATCAAAATGAATAGACTGGTTGGGACTTTTTCTTTGGTTTATAGGAACACATATAAAAATGTCTGAAATTTGAGGATCTTGTTGGGAACTTAGTCTTGTGAGTGGACTTATGTCTGTAGGGATTTGGAACTGGGCAGTTTTGTAATGTCCATTTCCAGTAAGGGGTTGCTGTTACGATACTCCTTAGGGCAGCTGGCAACATGACCAATATGTATTGGGACTGATGTCCATCAAGACTGATGCACATTGATTCTATTATGCATCGGGATAGCTGGTGTTCTATGTACACCAGTAGAACCTGGTACACATTGGGACATTCTTGCTGGTGTCCTGTTATGCTTCTCTGCAATTCACTAACAGAGTTTCTTAGTGATTCTTCTCTGGTGCAGTATACATAAAGTCATATAATGTAGACCGTGATAGAGGATTCCAGCCATTGTTTCCAATTTAAAGAGGTGGCAATGTCTTGAAATGCCCACATTCCAGGTCTAGCTTATGGTTTAGCTCTGTGTGGATCCTGCCACAAACATGATTCTGAGGGACCAAAACTGTTCCATCCTAGTGTAGGAGGGTTAGGGGTAGAGGGAGATGTAGGCCTAAAGTCTATTGATTAGTCCCAGCTAAAGCAGACCCACTGAATCAGTTTTTGACTGGTGAGTCAACATGTAGGTAAATCTTTCAATACGTCCACTCTAGTTAGGACTAACAATAGGATTCAGCCCATAGTTCTTAGGCCTAAATTCCATGGGTATGAGCAGCACCACAGCAGCAAAATAGAACAAGAACTGTAGCCCATATGTAGTCAACTTACTTGTTTTCATAAAAGTTGTCCTGTTTCCTTAAAAAGCCAGTACAAAGCAAACCGCAGTAGGTTATTTTTAATTCCCATTTGAAGGCACATTAATTACAGCTATTGATGGCCAGCTCAGTTCTGCCTAAAAGATAAAAGCATTCATGTAGACTGCTCTTAGGAATTTTATCGTCTTTCGAAAAGAAACAAAGTCTTCCAGGATGAAAAGGCAGTGAAAATCCATCTCTCTCTTTCATGTCCCTATCCGCTCATCCTCCTGGGTTTTTCCATTTCCACATAGCTGGAGGCAGAGATTTCAGCTTTGACTCGGAAAAGAGCCCAGAATAGATTACCCTGAACCCACAAGATGCAACAACACCATTCTTGAATTTTGACCGTTCTTTAAAGAGTGCAGAATGCAAACCTTTTTTCCCTCCCAGACTTTCTTGAGGCTCACTCTGCCAATGATTAATTTATTTTTGTGATGCTCTGCTGCTAAAAGGTTAAACAGAAAACAGTTGAGATGAGTATTCTCTTTTAACTGGGCTCAACAGTTGGTGTTTTACCATTTCAGGCAAGGAATTTCCTGAAGTAGTAAAAAATCATGAGTTGAGTCTCATTGAAACAAGTGTACACACACTGACAAATATGTGTAGCTCATGTTTTAAATGCTTATGAATTTAATTTTGGTGCCTAGCAAATGTGGGAAGCTTTAAGGGTGCATTGTGTGTACTCTTCAAACGTTGTTGGACTCAGCTCTCATGAGTCCTAAATAGTGTGGCTGATGGTCAGGCATAATGGGAGTTGTAGTTCAACAATGTCTGGAGAACCATACCCTTCCCATTCTGGCTTTATGTACAGAATTATCCTTGTGGTTCTTAAAATATGATGTTAGCTCCGAAAGGTAAAGCTGATTGTCTTTCATGAAAGATATTAAAGTTAGCCCTGCCCATACTGTGGAGTCAGGCTCTTCATTCAGTTGGTACCCTGCAGATTTTGTGTCTCATCCTGACAGGAAAATGCGCACAAATTTGTGCTCCTTCTTGCCTAAGTCAGTGCAAAAATGGATTAAGTATTGGAGAACTATGGTCCAGTCAAGTATCTTGGATGTATAGAAGTTCAAAGAATGTGTGTTGTGTTTGATTTAAAGCTCAGGTTGACAGACTAATAATAAAGTATAACAAACAGCAGCAGTAGCAGCAACAACACATCCGCTTCAAAATGTGGGTAAATGTAGACTATAGAAAGCATATCCTCCAACAGCCTCAGTTTGGCTGGAACAGTCCCATTTTATCCCTTGTTGTCTCACTTTTTTTTTTTACATGCCTTTAAAATGGATGTATTTCTCTCTCCTCTTTCTGTTTCACCCTTCATCTTTCGCTTACTTCAGTTGTTGCAAGCTAAGTTCAAAGTGCAGAAGTAGTTTGTGCTCAATTAAATCAGTGGGAGAAGAGGAGAGAAGGGTGGAATTTTGCTCCTCCCAGTAGGCTCATGCAGAAGCAAATAGCTGCAGCCTCACCTAGGTTGTGTGTTGTTCCTTATGAATAAGATGAGACATGATAGCTATATTTAAATATTTGAAGGAGTTTCATATGGAGGAAGCCTGTTTTCTCCTGCTCCAGAGACTGGGGCCCTTTCCGCAACTCACCTTTTTGCCGAGCTGGGGTGCAGGGATCGCGCGAGCAGCCTCTAGCAAGAGGCTCTCACATCCCGGTTCCTTCAGCTCTGCAGCTGCTGCCTGCTCACGTGAGAGCCCCTCCTCTTCCTTCTGCAGTGCAGCCTGGGATTTTCCCAGGTTGCATTGGGGCAGGAAGCGCAAGCACCATGGCTCTGGAACTCTGCACGCCCGGCAAGTGCACTCAGGGCCCTGGAGCGATGCGCGATCACACAGCATTTTCGGCTTGCCGCCGAAAATAAAATAGTGCATGATCGGTGCCTACCAAGCTCTGGAACATCACACGATTGTGAGTGTGTTGTGTGGACTGCTCCTCGCAGTTGCACGACGCTCCAGGGGCCCTTTCGCATGGTAAATGCAGTGCAAAAAGGGCCTAGGACACAGAGCAATGGCTTCAAATCTCAGGAAAAGAGATTCCATCTAAACATTATCAAGAACTTCATGATGGTAAGAGCAGTCCAACTGTGGAATACACTGCCTCGGAGTGCAGTGGAGTCTCCTTCTTTGGAGGCGTTTAAACAGAGGTTTGATAGCCATCTGGCAGGAATTCTTTGATAGTGGCAGGGAGTTGGACTCGATAGCCCTTGTGATCTCTTCCAGCTCTATAATTCTATGATTCTAATACTTTTTGCTTTCTTGCCTACACTGACGTTGCTTGGCCACACACATCCCAGTTTTAATTTGTAAAATGTTGGGTATGAGGGAGATGTATATAGTCACAAAGATAGTTTACTACAGGACAGGGTTGTTAGACCTTTGGATATTTTGGACTACAGGTCCCACACTCCCTCACCACTTTGGGCTTTTGGGAATTCCAAAGCATTTGTAGGGCCAAATTCCCTTGTGCAAGAACAATGGGGGAAAGGAATAATCTAACAACATTTTTTTATATGCAGGCATATTAAACAAAAGGAAATACTAGCTTCTTATTTCCTTAGCAACAGGAACAACAAATATAATAATTATAATACTGGTAATTATTTTGTTTATATCCTGCTCTTTTGCCAGTATTTGGACTCAAGGCACCTAACAGAATACTAAAACAAGCAGAGATTAAAAACATACAAAGACATCAGTAAAATATACGGTACTAACAGTTATTTTAAAAAGCGATAAAACAATCAATAGAATTAAAACCATTTCAAAATTTGCTAGAAGACAGGAAATAAAAAACAAGAAAACAACTCACCATTAAAAGCCCATTGCAGTCAGTTCCTGATGGTTTACTTGGTTGGGGAAGGAGGGCAAGGAGGAAGCTATCTTAGCCTCCTTTGGAGGGAGTTCCAAAGTCTGAGAATAGCTAGCAAGAAGTCCCTTTCCCTTGTATCTATCAATATGCCTTGGAAAGCAGTGCCTGAGAAGATGGCTGGAGAAGGATTGTATCCCAATGAAATCAAATAAATTCATATGTATTTGCTTATTCCAGATAATTTATATCGGGTAGCACAAAGCTCCTGGTGCATGTCATTCAGACCTTGACTTTTGAAAATTTTGCTCTGGGCATCAGTTCCTCAGCTTCTGTAATTTCCCCAGGCATGTTTTCCCAGGCATTTGCAGTCTTAAGACTTAAAACAGGGAGGATCAAACTGCAGCCTTCAAGAAGTGGCTGGACCACAGTTCCCAGCATTCCTTACCATTAGCTAGGCTGTCTAGGACTGCTAAGACTTGCAGTTCAATGAATTGGAGGGCTACACTCTACTTTTAGCATGCCAGTCCATGAAGAGGGCTTCACCATTGCAAGGTATGGAGGGCAAAAGAACTTCAGAGAGTTTATGGAGCTCTGATGGCCATTTCAAGTGGTTAGAGGTTTGGGGACCATGTTCACTACATCTTGCAAATCTCCACAGGCTCAGTCAAGAGAGACTCCATTGGAAACCAGGAGTGGTAGTTCTCCCAAGCAGGTATATGGAAGCATGCATTTCAGACTGCGTGTCCAGAGTCTCATGTGAGCTGAGGTATCACATTGTGAACATTGACATGTGAGGTTCAGTAGATTCCCACATATGGGAAGTTTTTCTTCCCATAGAAAGAAAAAAGCAAAAAGCATGCAATCATACAGAGTTCTAGAGTTCTTTCAACTGCGGGCATCCAGTGTGGCCAGGATCTATTTAAATGGAAATACAGTTAAATGCTTAAAACATCCTTGACATCAGTGGAACTCACTTTGTAATTACAGTACTGTTTGTTGGGTCAGATCCTTTATTTACATTAAATAGCACTGATACTCAAGACATACATTATGAACAAAGAACAAAACATAGGTTAGAAGGCTTTAAAGTATACCTTCAGACTTTTTGTTTTGGAAGGGAAGGGTTTGCTTCTTTTTTTGTGAAATGCTTTTACTGTAACAGCAGATGAACCTGTATCCCTTTTACTGAGTTTATGCCAGATGTGATTTTTGGGCTTGCAGTGATTCTTTGGGGGGCTTAGGCTTCGTCAATATCAATATGAGGTTGTGGTCCTGGTGAAGCAACATCTATAGCAGGCAAACATGTATCATGTTATTATGTTCAAACACTTGTTGCTATACAAGCTGTTTCCAAAAGGTGCATTCTGTTTTATTAGTGCTTTATCTTTGCTGGTGTCAAAGCTTGTAATGTGATACAAAAGACCTTCAGTCTCTTAGGTATGTCAGGCTGCAATCCTAGAAACATGTACCTGGGAACAAATCCCAGTGAACTCAGGAGGACTTTTTTCTGTAGGCATTTTGGGTAAGGCCTGAACTGTTTAGCATCAGTAAGCACAAAAGAGTCACTACAAACTACAAAATTAAGTGTGCTGTGCTGCGCAGAAAAAGAAGGCCTTATTTGAGTCAATATCACAGGGCTGGAGCCAGTAACCTTTAGTTAGCAGCAAGCTGCTGTCTAAGCAGACGGCGCAAGAGCCCTGAGCTTAGTTCAAATGATCACAGAGCACAGGAGACAGAAAACCATTCAGCTTTCAATCATGCAATGACTGAGCACTGCAGGCACACCTGTTGTTTAATCCTCAGTACAACTGACTCTGCAGTTACTGTGGTCATATTATCCGTCAGCAGGAGGATAAACAAGAGTTTGGAACAAGAGATGGATGTTTTAGCACCAAAAAAATGATGGAGAAAAAGGGGGAAATTTTTCCCCATAAAGAAGTTTTGAAAAATTCCAGTGGCATTCAAGGTGCCTCAGAGAAAGGGGAAAATATTTCAAAAGAAGTGAGCTGGATTTGTCACTGAAAAAAAAATCTATTGGCCTCAGCCAGTGGGTACAAAAACCTTGTCCAAAATAGCAACACAGACCTAAAATCCAATTGCTAGACCTGAGCAGAGAAGTATACCCTTGACCTTTCAAGGAAAAAAAACAGGGATACAATGGCCGAGAAACATTAGAGTGGTCAAGATGTAAAAAATTAAAAATGAGAAAAACACACTAGCTAGCCATGGCTGTAGCAGTTTGTTTCTGCCTGACCCAAATTTGGGGGAAGGGCAAATTTTTTTCTCCCCTTCTCCCCCTTTTATCCTCTTGCTAGTTAATTCAGTGCAAACTACTTCTGCACTTTGAACTCAGTTTACAGCAGTTGAAGTAAGCTGAAGACAAACGGGGGAAAGTGGATGGGGGGGAGAGAAATGGAGACGTTCTAAAAGCTGTTAAAAAAGTGGGACAACAGAAGGTTAACCAGGACTGTTCCTGCCAAACTGGGATAGTTGGGGGGGGGAAATAAACTCATAAAATTTGTTTTTAAGTAAGTCAACACCTATACAAATCTCAATGATGCAATGTGTCTATTGTATTTTTGGACTACAATATGATTCAGGTCAAAGGTTTTTCTCCAGGTAAGGATATAAGAACTTGATTTATATGGGGGATGGGGAAAAAGTGTGGAATTCCAGATGCTATTAAAAAGAACCCCCTGTTGTTCCTCTTTATGTATTATGCTGGCTAGGGCTGTTGGAAATAGTAGTAAAGGGTTAGAAGAAGTATAGAAGGTGTCATCCTTCTGATTCTTGGTTGCTTTTTTAATTTAGCCAGATAATATATTTTCATCCAAACCCCAAAAATGTTGGGCCTCTCTTTGACAACAGGAAGTGACTCGAAGCCACTGCCTTTTCACTTTATGTTTTAGAGGGGAAAAAAAAAAGGCCTTTTCTTTGGTTAAAATAGTTGAAAGGTGCAAAAAAAGTGGAAAAACTTCCCAATACCTTTTAGAGGGCATGGGGTGTCAGGAACAGATTCACTCTTACACGGATCAACAAACTTAATAAAAAAGATTTATTGTAACATAGTAAGGGATGCTGTTTTAGAATTTTAAAACTCGAAACTTTAAAGTTTTCCCCCCACCTTACCAACAGACAGTTTCTCCTAAAATAGTTGTAAAAAAAACGAACGTCATCATGCCAAACGGTTCCTTTGAAATTTAGCCAGAAGGAATGGTTGGCGCCTGGGGAAAAGCTAAAAAGCCTACTATCACTATTTCCTCAGTCTACTGCTATCCTAAAACAATAAAACATGGAGGATCCCCTTTCCCGCCCCACTTTTTAAAAAAAAATAACATAAAGATACACAAAATATAGAAAATATCACGGAACAGTAGAAAACAAAAAATAAATAGGAAAAATGAATGCAGTACAAGTCAGTCGGGGCGTTTTGGGAACATCAGCCGGCGAAGAAGTCAGCGAAGGTGCCCTCTTCAGCAAACTGGAATGAAAAACAGGATGAATAGCCTTGAGGGAAGAAGGGGGGATCTAGTTCAAAAGAGACATCATTAATAGCCCTTTTCACAAAAATCCCAGAAAACGAGGGGAAAGTTTTTTAAAACGGAGAAGGAGAGGAAATGTTCTTAGAAAAAGGAAAACCAAAACCCCGGGGGTGGTAAAGGGGGGAAAGGGTGCCGTTTACGGTCAGCGAAACGTTTGTGGGAAACTTTAGCGGATGCTATAGCATCTGAACGGATTGCCAAATGCCAGAAAATTTAGAGACCCAAGCAGAAACAGAAGGAGGAGCAGAGGAAGAGAGGGAGGGGGGGGGAAAGGAGAAGGAAGGAAGCCGTAAACTATTTCAAAGGGGGGTTTTCCCCCAGAGGTATGAACCCGGGGAAAACCCGCGAACGGAAGGAGCGGAGCCCAATCATTCTGGTTCTCAGAAACAAAACACCTAAGAAATTGTTCAAGAGATTTGTTAACACGTCAATTGGCCATCTGTTTGAGGGTGATAAGCACTGCTGAGTTTCTGAGTACTCCCAGGGTTTTCAGAGACAAGTCCAAAATTTGGGAAAGTGAAAATTGGATCCCTGTCCGAAATGATCACCGAAGGTAGTCCGTAAAGTTTCCATAATGTTTAAACGAACAGGTCAGCCAGTGGTCAGCACGGGGTAGTTTCTTTAGAGGCACAAAATGCATTGCTTGGAAAAGTGATCAGTAACAACCCAAATAACATGAAAGCCGGTGAAGAGGGAAGAGACACGATCATGCGATGACCACCAGGGGCTAGCAGGCGCAGGAGGGGTTGCAGGAGCCCTTGAGGTTTAGATGGGGGCGACTTAGAAACGTTGCAAGTGGCACACTGCTTAATGTAAGTTTGCAGGGAGGGGTTTAATCCAGGCCCCCAAAAAAGGCGGCAAAGGACAAGTCTTAAAAAACCCCAAAAATGTCCAGCGGGTTTGGAATATGAAACGATGAAGTCCTGCTCGCGGGCAGCAGGGGGAACGAGACCTTGGTGCCATAAAAGGGGAGATTGTCAACCCATTCTATTTTATCCTTGTTTGCCGGTAGCCAGGAGTTGCATGCGCTGCATGAATGATAGCATCGCGGAGAGCGGAGTCACAAAGAGAGGAGGCAGAAAGCCTTGCTTTGTAAAGCACGAGAGTCACTTGAGAAGCCAGAGAGGAGGCAGGAAACAAGGTATTGGAGTGGGAGGACGTAGCAGGGGATTCCGCAAAAAAGGGAAGTCGAGAGAGAGGGTCCCTTGAGCGGTCAGCTTCGGCCAGGTTTGAAAACAATTTTAAATCGGAATCTCTGGAAAAATTCAGCCCATCTCGCCTGCTTAGGGGAGAGTTTCTTAGCAGACTGTAAGGCTTGCAAATTCCTATGATCAGTCCAAACTTCAAAGGGGAGTCGAGCCCCTTCAAGCAAATGACGCCAAGAGGACAGCGCAAAATGGATAGCCTTGGCTTCTTTCTCCCAAATAGGCCAATTAGCTTGTTGAGGGGAAAATTTCTTTGAAATGAAAGCACAAGGCCTGAGTGCTCCTGTGGTGTCATGTTGTAAAAGAACGGCTGCCATGGCAAAGTCCGAAGCATCCGTTTGCACAATGAATTGCTTCGTACTGTCGGGAAAAAGGAGTAAGGGCTCAGACGTAAATTTAGATTTCAAATGGTCAAACGCCGATTGACACTCAGGCGACCAACAAAGTCTATGCGCCTTGCCCGCAGTGGATCCTTTAGGTTTCCGTAGAAGGTTGGTGAGTGGAAGCGTTATGGCAGCAAAATCCTCAATAAAGTTCCGGTAGAAGTTCGCAAAACCAAGAAATTGCTGCAGTTGCTTCACAGTTTTAGGGACCGGGCCATTGCAAAATGGGAGTTAATCTTCGAAGGGTCCATTTTAAGTGAGATCTTGAATCCTATATCCCAAGTAATCAAAAGTTTGGGTGTCAAATTGGCATTTAGACAAGATTAACCACGAGGTTGTTATCTATAAGCCTTCGTAACACTTCACGAACCAATGACACATGAGATTCCATGGAATCTGCGTAAATTAAAATGTCATCCAGATAAATCTAGAACCCCCTGATACAACAAGTCATGGAAAATGGTGTTCAAAAACATTTGGAACACAGATGGCCCCGATTGAAGCCAAGGGAGTAACTGTCCCATTTAAAGTTACCTAGAGGAGTTGCAAAGGTGGTGAGCCACTCAGAGTCCGGGGTCCATTCTAATCCTATGAAAAGCCGAAGATCAAGTTTGGTGAAATATTTTCCTTGAACAAGATGGTCCAAAACAGTCCGTATCAGAGGTATGGGATAACAATTGGAGGAAATAACCTGGTTAATAGCAGAGTAGTTAACTATCAGTCTCGGTATCCGCGCTGGGGATCTTTTCTCTTTCGGAAGAAGACAGGGACTCGCCGTGGGGGCTGTAGAGGGCTTGATAAAGCCGCGAGCCAAGTTTTTTATTTAGGAACTTCTTGAGAGCAAGGAGTTCTTTTTGGCTCATGGAGTAAATTTTCGGTTTAGGCAGGGTGGCCCCGTCGATGAATTCCAGTTTACAGTCAAAGTCCGTGTGGGGAGGCAATTTGTCAGCCTCCCTTTCGTGGAAAGCCTTTTGAAGTCTCTCGGTAGTGTGAAGGAATTTGTTGCAATTCTTCATGGGGAGAGAAAAGTTTTCATCTGAAGAGGACATAGTGCCAGCAGTCCAGTTTATCTGGGGAATGATTCACGAAGCCAATCGATTCCCAAGACCAATTTGAACTGCATCGCCTTGGGAACTAGAAATCGCATGCTGTAATTGTTTTTGTCCATTTGAAATGAGATGGGCTTAGTGATTTTACTAATTACTCCCCAGTCATTGAGGTCCCATCCATTTGCGTTAATTTGATGGGGCATTCCAAGGGCTCATAAAGAGTTTTCAATTGTTTGGCCAATTTGGGGTGTAAACAAACTTCTGGAGCAGCCAGAGTCAATTAATGCCCTATGTACATGCAAAGTCCCATCGCTGCCACTAATCGCAACCGTGGCGTAGAAATGGGGAATTTTAGGAGTACTTACAGATGTTCCCGCCGCTTGCCAGTCATCGCAGTCAGGTTTAGAATCTCCATCTTATGTCAGACGAGGACGAAGAGGTGGTTTCATCATCGGGATCGGAGTCTCCTGTCGCCGCTGCAGGGTCCTTAGAAGTGCGTCTAAGTGGTTGTTTGGCGGCCGCTGTCTGATGTGTGAATTCTATATTCTTTGGGTTCTGCTCGTGCTCCCTTAGTCCCAGTCGGAGCTTGGTTTCCGCGGCAGGTGTTGGCGAGGTGGCCCGGTTTTCCACAGTTAAAGCACATGCCCAAACGGAGACGTTTGTTCCGTTCCTCAGCATTGAGGACGGTGGGACCGCGAGGTTGTCGTTTTGGCACGTCTTGTCTTTGTCGGTTCAGCTGAACAGTCTGGGTTATGCCTTCCATTTCAGTAGCTAGTCTGACCCAACCTAGCAGGGTCTGTGGATTTGGCCTGCATTAAGCACCCGTGTAGAATATCAGGATTTAGTCCATCTTTGTATAACTCAATTAGAATTTCATCACTCCACGGGACTTTGGTGGCCAGGTTTCTAAATTCACGGGAAACGTCCCCACATCGTTCCTGCCTTGTTTCATTCGTTTCAGTTGATATTTGGTGTTTTCCAATAAATGGGGGTCTTCAAGCTTTTCCGCAGATGGTTCATGAAGAGCTGCAGATTTTCAGTTTCGGGGGCGCGGGAGTCATATAGGTTCGCTACCCAGTCTGCTGCCAGTCCTTTCATCCTCTGGTTTAAAGGATCGAATTCGGGCCGCATCATCCCGAAATAGATGGCCGTGATCAATCATGAAATTGTTTGCCATAGTCAAAAAAAGGAAAGTTTCTCCCCCTTCCCGTTGAAGGTCGCTTTCAGGTCTCCCACATTTCTGAGTAACAGTGGCGCTGGCGTGTGCCCTGTTGGTTGCTGGGGCGGACCAGGGGTGCCTGCCGCCGAGACAGCCGCTCGTGGTTCTCCTCCTGGTGATCTCCCTGTCTGCGAGGGACGGATGCGCATCCGCGAGCATGGTCTTGAGTTCGAGTATCTCCTCTATTTTTCTTTCCAGTTCGGTTTCCATTTGCTTTATCTCCTCCAAAAGGGATAGGTCTTTTGCTGATGTATCCCATCTAGCAGCCCTTCTGCGTTGTCTCAACGACGTACGTGGCTTTTCTCCCCAGACCCAGGTTTGGCCGCTTGTGGGGGTTTCCATAGCCTCGGTCAGGCGCAATTTTGTCTTTGGATCCAGGGGCACTTCAGTTTCTGTAGCTCCATCAGATTCTGCAGATCCTTGCTCTTCTTAGTAATCGACTGGTCCATCAATTGGTGCATTTTTTGAAAGGATTCTCGAGCTTTCTGTCAGGAACAGATTCACTCTTACACGGATCAACAAACTTAATAGAAGATTTATTGTAACATAGTAAGGGATGCTGTCTTCAGACGTTAAAGCTCGAGAATGGGCCCCCCACCTTACACTTTAACAGACAGTTTCTCCTAAGATAGTTGTAAAAGAACGAACGTCATCATGCCAAACGGTTCCTTTGAAATTCCAGCCAGAAGGAATGGTTGGCGCCTGGGATAGCTAACAGCCTACTATCACTATTTCCTCAGTCTACTGCTATCCTAAAACAATAAAACATGGAGGACTCCCGACATGGGGTGTATTTGAGGAGGGGAAACCAAGTTTTTTTAGCCATAGTGGATTCCGGGAGGGGCACAAAAGGAGCTCTGGGGGCACATTAACCTTCCCATATTCTATAGTCAGACAGCAGTGCTTACAGCCCAATGCTAATTGGAAAGGAAATATCTTCAATCATCCCGTACAGAAGTCTTTACCAGTTGCTCCATCTGAAAGCTTCTAAGTGTAGATACTAAGTATGGAATTCTGGGTTGCCCATATCCACTGAACCCTGGCTGACATGCATGTGTGTGCCCATGTAATCAATAATAATAAAAAAGAATGATCTTTCATCAGGCTATTGTGCCGGATGACTCAAAATTTGATCAACTGTTTTTGGTTGCTGTCCAGGTTGCAGACCCCAGTTGCAAGTCAGAATTATAAATTAAGTTCACTAGAAGCAAAGAAGGACAGCCATATTCATTGGGAAATCATGGCAGATGCCTCAAAATTTGCTACAATGCAATTGTTGTCCAACTTGCCGTATCCAGTTTCAAATGAAAAAGAAAATTTTTTTTTTCCAAATGAGGGCTTCCTAGAAACAAAAGGGGGGCTTCCATAACTTACTGGGACAATATAATAGGGGCATTTTCATAACTATTGGGAAGGGAAACCCCCAAAGATCCCTTTTGGAGTACTGCGCACAGACTTGGGCAATGCTACATACACTTCAATCACTACTTCATAATGAAACAAGATGCCTCAATAGTGCAGACTGACAATTTCAAGCATCATTGTCTTCTTATGATCTTAAGCACTTATGTGGCTACAAATTCTCTTGGCTATACTGGTTGAGGGTATCCTGGGATCTGTGAGGTAATTTTCTTCCAGCTCTGTGACAAAGTGCAGCTTTGAACATCAAGAAGCAGGAGTGCCATCAGATACATGATTATACTTTTTGTAGCATTCCAAAGGGAAAGTTATGTTAGGGATGACTACAAGATATTTCTCCATCCCAGTGGGGATATTCTTGTGCCATCAAACGCTGGTCACATGTGCCTCCTTATAAGCTTCTCACTCAGCACAGGAGCTATGGGCTAAATCATGGACGGGTGTCATTCAAACCTCCCAATGTTATTGGACTACAACTCCCAGCATTTCTCACCTTATGCAAACTTATCTCCCATACAAGATTCTGGCCTGTAATATTACTCTGAAATGGAGTTGGGACAAGAGGAAAGAGTCCTGTTTCTCAAGTCATTTGACATGTTCAGCAGCATAATTCAGTTGTAATTCCGTTACTGATTCTTGTACTCCCCCCAATACATACATAAACAGTTAATACAACACAAAATCGCAGATCACAGAAGTAAAATGAAAAACTGCTGTTCTCTGTGTGACTTGTTTTGAAGTGAATTATGTGGAAATAAATGAACTTTGCTTCAAAATAAATGGGTAGGACATCAGTGTAAGTCAGTACAGTTTTATTTAATAGCAACCTATGCCAAGTAGGGTTTGTTTTGGGAAGGCAACTGGGACTAAAATAATAATAATAGTAACAACAATATTTAAGAACTGCCACCTTTACAATATGGTTTGTATGACATAATAACCTAAAATTAAAAAAAATTATATACATTATAGGCCCCTCCTTTGCAAAAGTAGTATTCGGCTAATGGAGATCCTGGAAAATCCAGGCCACATATACACCACAAAACTGATGGATATTTTTGTTAAGGTGCTTACTAAATGGACTTTATGGAATGTCACAACATATACATATGTGCAGAGTATCATTTTATATTTATATATGTATATTTAAACTTGATACAGAAACAACAGAAATTGCTAGAAACCTTTATAATTTCTAATTCATAAAATGAATTTAAAATATTCAATATAAAACATCTAGAAAAGAATGATCAAGTTTAATTTTTTTAAAACATAATGTAGAAAATATTTCCAGTTCTTAAGCGTCCTTTTTCATAGGTTTTGAGTCAACTTTGTGCACCTCAGTAAGATGCCATGTGTACCAAGGAACATTTAAACAACTGTGCGTAGTGGGAAAGTTCTGTCACACGGTCTACCATGTCTTGTAGGGATGCTGTGCTGGGATAATTCAAGGCAGCTATCTTGGTTGACATGACAATGCTTTTAAGCAATTCACAAAGCTGGTTGCTGGAGTTCATGACACTATTGCGTATTTCCTGAGTTGTTAACTGCCGGGCCAGGGTGTCCCCAATGAACACCAGTTTATGAGCACTCAAGATAACAAACTTGCTATGAGCGACAAAGATCCTTGGTGGTTGAGCAGCACTAATGCAGCTGAAGAAGGCATCAATGGCATTTAAGAGGGAAATGAAATGAGTCTCACACTGGTCCGAATAAAATAAAAGCAGCTGCCTTTCTTGAGAGGCTATCAGGCTGTTCACAGGGTGAAAGCTTTGAGGTGGCTTCCATTTTGAGATGTCATTTTCCACAGGCTTTGTGATTTCTTGTTCCAGCCACTGGAACTGATTCAGCTGAAAGGCAAACAAGAGAATCAATGTCAGTATAATACTAGCAGTGTGTACTAGCTATGTAATACTAGCACAGCATGATTTCCTTGAATCTCAAGCTCGGGGGCTTTGAACACTCAGAAGACTGAAGCCCAAATGAGAGACGAAGCCTGTCTGAGTGGAAACACAAAACATTTTAAAATGGCTGAGATCCTGGATCAGGAGATGTAGTGAGTGAGAGTGGGGGCTGTGCAGCTTAAAAGGTAGGTTTTGGGATCATGCCATTGCAACTTTTGGTCTCTGAAATGGCACCATCATAACAACGAATTATGATGTTGCAAATCAGACTTATGACATCATAATTGCTGAATAGGATGCAAACTATTATTTTTAAAATGTTTTAGATTTTCTTTTTGAGTTTGTAAGCCTGGGAGCAGAGACTGTCATGATACGTACATATGTACATATATTCATACATATGTACACACACACACACATATTGCTGTTGTTGTGTGTCTTCAAGTCATTTCAGACTTACAGTGACCCTCAGATTTACCTATCACAAGGTCTTCTGGAGCTCAGAGTGTATAACATACCCAAGGTCACCCAATGTGTTTCCATGGCCAAGCAGGGAATCATTTTTGTTACGCTGTAAGAAACCATCATCATCACCGGAACCCAAAGGGGATATTTTCCCATATCCTATCTCCCAATAAGGAGAGAGGACTTGCTCAGTGGACAAGATCTGTCAGGCAGCCTTCCATATTTTAGTTACGGGACATGTAGGAGGAGTTAAGTAGCAGCTTGCTTGTAACAAGGTATGACAAACAAAGACCATTAGATAAACAAAGCTAGGAATGTAGTGATAAGTGCTGCCAGGCTAAATCAGAACTCCAAGGTCTCTTGAGGGCAGGATGAGAAACTCTTTGCTTTTAATGTTTTGGATTTTGCTAATTGCCTCCAGTTTGCTCTCTGAAGTCCTGTACTATGTATCACACCCCTAAAAAATAGTGTATTTGCACTGTTATATTTGGGTGTGTGAATTTGGTTCCTGACAAGATCGGTCACAGAGCGTAGGCTGTCATTTGGGAAAGTAAAAGACTAAACCACAGGCGGCGAAGGATGAGCCTCAGCTGAACCCCTCACAAATTGTATTATTTTGGAGAAAGCCATTGCTGGGTGACTGGAATTCCTAAACTGGAGGGTAAAGCTTCCTATTTAGAGGGTGAGATACTCTGTAACATTTTGTTACAGCTCTCACTTGTTCCAATTGCAGTTTACACACCTGCTGTGCTTTTACAACCATGTAACCATTTGGCTTTCCAGCTTATAAATTCCTCTGGGCTAGGAATGCTATAAATGAAAATGAATCACTATAAAAAACTTTAAAGTGACCAACATGTGCTGACAACTTTCTTTCAGGCCAAGGATGGACAAATTCTGGATGTTGTTGGACTGCAACTCCCAGCATTCCTCAGGCTTCTGGGAGCAGCAGTACAGAACACTTAAAGGCCCACACGCTTACCATCCCTGTTTTAGGCTAGTGAATCTATTCACCCTTTTATTTCAAAAGCATTTTGTTGAGGCTACTGTTTTGTTGGGAATGCTTTGATTGTATATTCGTGCCTGTCAGGGGATTGGACTCAACGCCCCTTGTGGTATCATGCAGTTCTATGATTCTCCAAAGAGACAATCCTATGAATCTTCCATTCAGGAGCAGCTTCAGCTTTCCCTCTCCCTTTCCTCTCCAACCCTTTTTGGTGCTGCCTCTTATGAACTTTTACCTGATGATGTTCCAGTTGCATCTTGTTTTGCTTGATGATATTTTCCTTTTCTAGCAGCTCTTTTTGTTGCCTTTCAAACTCTTCCTTCCCCTGGACAGAAACATTTCAAAAACAAAGAAGCCACGTCACAACAAGTACACCCCTTGAGATAATAGCCACCCAGTTAACTTAGTTCTTTATTACACAGTCAAGTATTTCATTATGTTCTTACAGCACTTCCTAGATTAACATGCAGAAGAAAGTAGATGAGAACAGTAAGAACTGATGGTTTGAAATGAACCCAATAAACTGTACAGAACAAAAGCTTCTTGTCCTCAACAAGGAAAGCAGAGAAACTGTGTGTGTGTGTGTGTGTGTGTGTGTGTAATTTCACTCTCTTGTGATATGGCTAGATTTTCCCTTTCTTAATTCTCACTGGACAATTTATCAGATGTTGGAGAATGGGAGTATGGTCTGTTACTTTTAAGTCATAGGCAAAGAAATGCAATTCAAGTGGTGTAGCATCTTCCACCCTCCACTATAGAAACACAACACAGAGAAGTTATTGTGGTACAGCAGTTAGAGTGCTGGACTTGGAAGACCTGGGTTATAAACTCAGTTGTTATTGTTTTTATTGTTGTGTGCCTTCAAGTCTTTTCTGACTTATGGTAACCTAAGATTTGCCTAAGGCAAATCTATCATGGGGCTTTCTTGGCAAGATTTGTCCAGAGGGGGGTTGTTTTTGCCTATATCTGAGGCTGAGAGAGTGTGACATGTTCAGTGGGTTTCCATGGCTGAATAGAGATTCAAACCCTTGTCTGCAGAGTCACAGTCCAATGCTCAAACCACTACATCATGCTGGCTTTTCTAATCTCTACTTAACAATTAAATTTATTGGGTTGTCCTGAACTATTTCCTTACACTCAATTGGATCTACCTCATAGGATTATTGTGAGGATAAATCAGGGAAGGGTCATGTATGCTGTCTTGAGGTCAGTAGGTGAAAGGCATAATACAAATTATAGCAGCAAAAAGCAACTTGAAATGTTGAGAAGAGTAGAAGTATAAGGCCACCAACTTGGACACGGGCAGAGCCCACAGGTGTAAAATAAGAGCTGAAAATTCTCAGGAAGATCTTCTTGTTAAGGCAGTCATGTTTGAATGTTTTTAAATATAGAAAAGAGAAGAGATAAAACAGAAACTTATAAAAATATGAACTGTCCAGGCTCCCCTACCCAAAATAAAATATAACATGGCCACTCAAAGAAATGGTTTGAGTTGGGATGGATGAGAGGTGGTACAGTTTCACATAACACACAAATAACTTATGAAATTCAGTTCCAGGAGAAATGATTGCGGCCAACACTAGCTTAGATGGTTTGCAAGAGCAATTAGATGCACTTCCTCTAAAGGAATTTAGATATAGAAGATGGGATAATCAATGACCCAGAACTTGGAAATGTTGCTGTTGTTCCTATTGTATGACAGCTTCCATAATACTGCAGCCAGTATGGGGGAATGATTTTTTCAAACTGCAAGATTTGGGGAGAGAGCTGAGATATCTGCATCAGAAGAAAAGACAAGACTGCCAGGGTGGTAAAGTGGTCAGAGGGATGAATTAAGATTTGGGAAATCTACTGAACCATAATGCAGTCTTCCTTCCACATTGCGGGTTTCACCTTCATAAATTTGCTTATTTGTGAGGCATGTGCTTGCCTCCCCCCATTCTCCTCCTCCCATTCCTTTGCATTCCTCACCCCAGGCTTGCAAGGCTTATGTCTGGACATTTTTTTTACATTTGGGTGAGCAAAGCCCCCCCCCACTGCTGGAGGTGTGGCTGCACATTCTGCTGTGTAATGGCTTCTGACTGGTCAGGTGCTCTCTATGCTCCTCTCCTCTCCTCCGGGAGGAATCTCTTCTCAAGATGGTGACTAGATGTATTAGAATGCCAGAACTCAGTGCTCCACTCTTCTCTGTCTGAGGGGAAAGTACTGGGAAGCTCTTTACCTTGTCTTTTTTCTTCTCCCTAGGAGTGCTGGGGCCAGAGGAAGGGAATGGTCAGAGGGGAACTCTGGATGTAAATGGGAGAGGGATCACAGGGAAGGTTATTTGCAGTTTTTCCACTCCAAACTCTCATGAATGTGGAGGGGCCGCTGTATTCACAAGGTGATCTTGGGCCAGGCCCCTCTCATCTTAGCCCATCTCATAGGGTTATTATGAGGATACCATGTGTGGTTGAGGATAAGAAGCAGAACCAGGGCTCTCTTTTGAGCTCACTGGAGGAAAGGTGGGATGTAAATGTAAACTAATAAACAAATCACATGAAAGACGGTGAGGAGGAAGGTGGATACAAGGATGTTCTTGCCCAGTCTACCATAGGCTGAGAGACAGGATGGCTTTACCCTATTTCCATATTCCAGTGCTTTTCAATTTGTTATTATATATCTTGAGACCACAACTACAGTGGTGGTTGTGTGATGAGAGCTGTGAAATGGTTCCTTCCACACTTGTGTCAATGGTTTATAGGGAGAAGAAGGCTGACTTGAAGCAGTAATATGACTCAGTTTCAGGTCAAGCAATCCTGCTTACTAGGGAAGCTATGATGCTTCCAGATATTGCTGGACTGCAACTTCCAGCAGCCCTAGTCAGCCTAGCCAGTGGTGAACGATAGGAACCCCACAGTTCTATAACATCTGCCAGGCCACAAGTTGCTTACTTCATAGGAGGCAGGCAAACCCTGATACTTTATTTCACATTAAGAACACGTTAAAACAAAGTCTGGGAGATGCTGTCAAAATAAGGAGTTTTTTCCAACCCTTGGGGCTTATTAAAAGGCATAACAGTTAGTAGATGAGCAGGGAAGAACTGCTGCCTTTGCACCTTACTTGCAGGCTTCTAAGAGACACCTGCCTGGCTACTGTTGGAAACAAGAAAATGGACTAGGCTTGAGCTAGCACGGAGTAAGTTGGTTTTGCACAGGATGGAACTCACCTGCAAGTGCACATAATCATAATCATCCATCCAGCTCTTTTCTGAACCATTGCTGCTATTGCATTGGTAATGGTGGCCCTTAGAAAGAAGCGGTGGCAAAGAAGTGCAGTGGTCTTGGCTTCTGTCTCCGGGCTGTGACATCAGGGCCTGAGGATTGTCATATACATAATCCACACCTGGCCCCATGCTTTCTGAAGTATTCTTTATGTAGGAGCTGCAAGGCCCTTGCTTGAAGAGCATCTCTGCATTGATACTGATGCTGGTGGTCAGTTGCTTAGCATCATCTGGGATTGTCCTTGCCACCATCACAAACCGATCCAGGTCATCACATTTGTTCTGGGACTTGTTGCGGGCCAAGACATTCAAGGACCAGCTGCAGTTATTGAGATCCTGGCTGGTCTGGGTCAAAATCTGATGAGAATCGTCCAGCCTCTGCAGTTCTCTCCTCATCTTATTGTAGAGGGTGAGTTCTGAAAGGAAAGAAGCGTTGGCTGTAGCCCCTTTGGCAAAATGAAGATAGTCAACCAGCGATTGCTCCACCTTGTCAACAGCAGTGTGGATCTTATTGATGTGCTTTTCCATATACTCATAAGACCGCCATTCAGGGGTGACAAGAGCCATTAAACTGGAGACAGTGGTCTCCACTGAGTTCTGATGCCAGTAAAGTCTCTCTATGGCTGTGTCTGGATCTAGTGCTAATCGTTTGTCCTGTGAAGGAGTAGATGAAAAAGAAGATTCCTTTGATGTTGTGGATGATGTGGACATATTGCTCCTTGTGCTCCCTGTACTTGAAAAAGACAACCTGTTCATCCCATCAGTCACTTCCTGCATTTTTTTAGTGTCCTGGGTGACTTGGGGAGGCACATCATATACACCTTCTTTTCCTTCAGGATTTAGACTGCCTCCAAATTCCAAGTGCAGTCCAGGGAACGGGACTCCTCGGGGGGTGTCGTAGACATCATTCTGAGGAGCAAGCAGCTGTTCCACAGACTGAGTTTGGTGGCTCACTGGTACATCATACAGGTCTTGTTTGTGTGGTGTTAGATTGGAAGGGGTGGGTGGGTTACAACAATATTTTTGTCCAGGTTCTTTCACAGCTGCTTTGGCTGTGGGCGGAGGGACATCGTACACACCCTCTGGTCTTGCCTCATGCTTTCTGCAAGCTGCTGAATCTGGTGAGCATTCTCTAGAATCATCTTTGCATGCAGAGGGGGGTATGGCATAGATCTGGAATATAAAATGCAACACTACTGAGTGATCAAAGCAACACTGCCTCCATAAAGAGGAGGTGTCATTCAAAGTAATTCCTTGTAAAGAAAGACAAAAGAATGTACAAAGAGATGTGCTAGATCAGAACAACAGCTAATAAACCACTCAGTTTACACAGAGACCAACCAGATGCCTATGAGAAATTTGTCAACAGGATATGACTGCAAAAGTACCTGTCTGCTCCTGTACATATCTGTTGATATACAGAGGCACACCTGTCTCTGATGCTGGAGGAAATGTATTTTGATCACAACTAGTTGGCACTTATGACGACATATATTCCCTCCACATGCAAAACATATTTGTAGTGAACACAAATGGACACTTTACTACTGTGGCATGATCTTTGCCCAAGTGCCACTTTTCTAAAAAAACCCCATACAATCTGGAATATCATTATGAAGTAGCTTCCTAGTGATCAGGAAAATTGGCACTGGCATGGGATGTAACCCCACAATCCATCTGATCTTGATGACTCCTCTATAACCAGTATGTCTTGTATGGAAGCAAAGTATGCTAAGGTACAGTGCTGTCAAGATCAGATACACCATGCCATGCACCATCTTTTGCCTAGCAGAGACATCTCACACAAAACAGCAGAAAAATGGCATAATATTGTTATATGCATGGATAGAAGCCTGGGGGCCTGCCTGCCTCCCTTGTATGATCTCCTTAGAGGAGTGGTGGGCAAAGTGCAGCCTGCCAGCTGCATACAACCCTTGGGATGCCTAGGTACAGCCCCTGAAGCTCCCCCAAAGCCTCCGAAAGCCTCCAGACCAACTTGTGGTGATTTTTTTTTTTTAAAAAAAACCAAATGTGTCCAAAGCACAGTAGTTTGCTTCTTCTAATCCACCAAAGTCTCCCAAACTTTCCAAACCCCCAAAGAATTTTAAAAATCTGTGAAAAATCTGTTAAAAGTCACCCAAAAATGGCAGTGAGAAGTTTGGGCATGCCAAAACAGGCAGGTGTAGGCTGGAAAAATGGTCACCATTCCCTGCACAGCTTCCTGTTTTAGAGTAACCCACAGTTAATACCATGGCCAGTGGATCCCCATGGCTTCCAAACATATTCAGCCAGACAGCTAATGACAACTCCGCAGCTAAAGATGTCCACCACTGCTTTAAAAGATTTTATTCCCATTCCTAGTTGACACTAATGAGCCCATGTTAGAAATAAACTGAACTGAGACAAAATCCTCCCCACAAAGTATGGTGAACATGTTGGTTTGACAGCAGCTGGTTCCTGTTTTAAAATTCTCAGTGCTTTTTGGCATCCACCAAAGTCATAGCACAAACAGGAAGGAAGTTCTGGAAAGGCCAAGACACCCACCAAGTCTCCCAAATGAGGAACAGTATAGCACGAGATTAATCAATGTCAACCCCTCCTCAATCCATATTGACAGAGTGACTTCACTGGCACATCACAATAAGCCATGGTTTGTGGTTTGTTGAGATCGGCTTGCTGTGACATGAGAACGTGTCACAGTTGACAAGCCTTGCTTTGTTAAATGGCTACAAACCACAAAGCTCATGATTTGCTGTTGCTTTATA
Source organism: Ctenosaura bakeri (assembly GCA_948474755.1). NCBI lineage: Eukaryota > Metazoa > Chordata > Lepidosauria > Squamata > Iguanidae > Ctenosaura > Ctenosaura bakeri. The sequence continues at coordinate 32,674 of CAOLHI010003007.1, forward strand.
AATGGTGGCTTCTTTGAACCATGACTTGCCAAAATCCACATGGTTAGTGGATGGCTACAACCAACATAGTCAGCTGCAACCATTGTTAAAATATGGCTTGAAACAGCATCTACAGTACAACTCATAGCTTAGGAAACAAACCATGGTGAGAGAAATAAATGTTTATTGTGCCATGTAAATGTGCCAACTGACTCTAATGATTTTTTTATTTGTGCTCACACAGTCAAAACTTCAAGTGGAACCACAGCTTGGTAGAGGGCCAAAGCTGACAAACTCTTCTTAAGTGAGGTAGATAGATACCATCAGCCAGCTGCATGTGTGTTGCTTTTAACTCTAATTATAAGCATATATCTTACATAAGGCTAGTAATTATGCTCCAAAGCTTATCTTTGTCACTGTTTTTTGAATAAAATAAAATAAATGAACTAGAAGCTTGAGGGTGATGTTTAAATGGCTGGAGTTCAAAGCAATTCCTGATCCATCTCCCATGTCCTTTCTGAGCAACATCTCTTTTTTGTTTCAACATGCCTTCACTCTTGCATGAAACTACATGTTAGTTCTAAATGGTACAGCAATAGGCTTACCCCTTTTGAGGGAGGAACATCGTAGACCCCTTGAGATTTCACATCATTCATTTGAGTGGCTTGCCCCAGACTTTTAAAGGACACAGGAGGAACATCGTAGATCTAAGTATGAGGCAAAGCATTATGATAAGAGTCTGTTCAAATTAATCCACCCCACCCCCCCCACTAGTCTTTTTCTCAGCAATTGGCACGCATTCTCTCAGTCATTTTTGTTACAAACAGGATGAGGTTTGGGGTTTTTGCTGTCTGCTGCTCAGCTTGTTTAAACTACACACATACTAAAACATTTTCCAAGAAAGATGTGAGGCCCAGACCTTTAATTCCCTCATTTTTGGGGGAAAAAAGTGTTATCTTGTTGAACAAATGTGCTGAATCTGATAGGAACTTACAAAGTGGTGGTGCCAAACCTTTGGCCCTGGAGATGTTTTGGACTTCCAGTTCCCAGCATGGCCAATGGTAAGGGGTTATGGGAATTGCAGTCTGAAGCATCCAGAGGGCCAAAGGTTCTTCATTCCAGTTGCACAATCAGTAGAATCAAATAGTATCATTTCTTCTAGGTTAACATATCTGGATTATAGTTTGAATGCTATGCAGGTAGGCTTGAATATATTTTTTAGTCTCAACAGAGTAGATCCAATGAATCAAAGCAACTTATATAAATGTTAACGTACAGGCTCCCATTTATAATGGGTACATTCAAGTTGAGACTACCCATTGGATATAGGCCATACAAATTCCCTCTGCACTGTAAAGAAACACATAACAGTAGTAAAGACTGCTGCAAAGTCTTCATTTAGCTCAGGGGTAGGAACACATGAATCTCCAGATATTGTTGGACTCCCATCAGCCTTCACCACTGGCTATACTGTCTTGGACTGAAGGGAACTGCAGCCCAATAATAGCTAGAGGGGCACAAGATGCTCTTCCTGGATGTTCACTAGAAGAACTAGTCCAAAAGTAAGCTCTGGTCCTCAGCAAGTTAACCATGCCTCCATGCAAGGCACCTCACTGGGTTTGTAAGGGGCGTATAAATAGAACAGGATATATTCTCCCCCATCCATGTCTTGGCCTGAGAGAGTTCACAAAATGAAATCTAAACAATGAGACCTCTGACACAGGGCTCCCTCCTCTGGAAGCTTTGATGCTTGTGATTTATTTTCACAGTACAGACTCCCCTCCTCCCTCTCTCCAGTGAAGTCTGAGCACAGCTGCTGATGGTAATTGATGCCTAATCCCTAACCATTTTCATGAGGTGTGAATTAACTCCCCCACCCCACTGTCACATCTTCACTCTGTTCCACTGAGATCAGCATATATGTGCTCCATTTCCCCTGCTACTGATCTTAATAGTGGAGCTAGAAGGATTTCTTTTCATCACACAGAAGTTAGCAAGCAGTCACACTTGTAATATGCAAAGCCGTTGTTTCTTTCCTTTTCAATTCCTATGAAATGTGGAGACATGGCATATATAAAAGAGGAGCTGCAGCATTCACAGATGTTTACAAGGAACACTATGATGCTGCTCAACTGTGGCTCCCAGAAACCTTAGCCAGCATACCCTATAGTGAGACATGCTGAGAGATGCAGTTCAACAACATCTGGAGGGCTACATGATACCCACCCCTCCCCAATGGACACATGGATGAACACTTTCTTTCTGGTAAAGTAGCCTCATCCTGTCCAAGTTGGGGGAAAAAATCCTGCACCAGCCTCACACGTCAACTGCTACCCAGAGGACATTTTGTCCATCCATCCCAAGATTGTGGAATGACCTGCTGGAAGAGATTCAACAGCTGGATATGCTGTCTGAGTTTAAACCAGCACCTAAAGATCAGGCTCTTCTGGCAAGCCTATCCAGATTATTTTTAAATTATGAATTTCAAAGTCTGTATTGATTGTTTTAAATATGTATTGGGTTTATATGTTCTTTCAACTGTGTTATGTGTTTAATTTGTTGTTGTTCCCCATCTCAACCCACAGGAAGAGGTGACTAAAACAACAACAACAACAACAACAACAACACTAGAGCTTGAAAAGTTGCTTTTCTTTAGTTGGTCCTTTAAAAAGGAACTTTTCTAAGCTCTGACAAGTACATCCTATTTCTGTAAAGAACAGGTGGGAAAATTGCATGACTGTCCAGAGGATATTGGACTACAACTTCTATCATCTAGTGGAGTGGTAGTCCAATAGCACCTGGAGGGCTAAAGTTTCAAATGTAAGGACACACTTTGCTTTTATGGGGAAAAATGGGTTACCTGAGAAATAGCGTTGGTGGGGATGAGAATGCTTAGATTAGGGGTGGATACCAGGCCACTTGCAGATTTTGTTGGACCACAACTCAGCATTCCTCACCATTAACTATGCTGGCGAGGAGTGTGGAGTGTTCCAGTCCACCAGCACCTGGAGGGTTGCATGATTTGCACCTTGTCTTAGAAGCTTTAGGTAGTCCGTGTCATAATTTGAAAGGACAGTGTCCCTTAGAAGACACATGTGAGTTTTCTGTTCTGGGGCATCTCAACACTAAAGGTGCTCATTTAAAAAAAACCACACTCAAACTCTCTGCCTATCTAATCAGCATGAGTCATCACCATGTCAAAGATGAAAACAGTATTTCTGATTTGGAATGAAAGAACTCAATCTCTGTTTAGGAAATAGGTGAAACGCCAAGACCTCAGCTGCAGATTAATTTTAGTACCGTTGACATTTTTATTGGTACCTACCCCTTGGAGAGGACGAGCTGGTGGGATATCGTAGGTATCCTTCTGGTATTTGGTAGGGAACTCGTAAACATAACCTTGTCCTGACCTGACTGGAGTTACTACCTAAGGGTTCAAAGAGAAAGACATAGGTATTAAATCACATAAACAATTGCAGACTGGAAATATAAAGAATTCTGGTAGAAGCATTTATTTTACTGACTGATGTACTTTAGTGAGGCAGTTTTACAAGTGAAAAACCCCAAAGCAATCATAATTTTTCATACCAAAAATATGGATAGCCAACCTAATTGATAACCAAGTTCATCTCCATCCATTTAAACATTTTTCCATTCAACTTCTCTACCACTACTTACCTTCATTTTTCAGTTTATAGGCAAGTGTGTTGATTAGTTGGTGGGCCAGATATAATATATCTTAACCCCCCCCCCACAGATTTCATGCATTAATATATTTTGTTCTATGCTTTGATGCTTAAGGAGAAGTTTTAGAAACCAGGGACTGTGGCACCAAAGTTTGGGCAAGAGTATTTCTGATGGCTGCCTAACTATGACCTACCTTACCCATTAATATCCAAGGGAACAGATGTGTTACGGTGTTGCAGCAAAAATAATGATGAAGCTTCCATCATCTTCAAGACAAACACATTTTTATTTGACATCAGTTTTGCTATGGATGAAGTGGACTGCAGCTTGCGGAAGCTGATGCCAAATAAAACATGCAATTCCTGAAGGTGGCACAAGACTTTTCTTATTGTTTTCGCACATGTGTTGTCTGAATTAGGCAGATAAAACATGTGTCAGTAAACCTGACTCATATCTACATTCATGAAAGTTGTACATTATGGAAACTGAGCTGTGACAGTTGCAAAAGAGTCTCTCTTGATCCAAGCTAGCATTTCAGAATGCACTGAATTAAAGATATTATCAGAGTTTTGAAAAGTTCTCTTCTTTGGACTACAACTCCAAGAATCCTCCTGCCAGTCTGGCCAATAGGCTTGGTGGTCTTGATCTGGTTCTGGATCAAACTGTACCCATTGTGTCTGCTTTCCCCTTCATCTGAACAGTGGTTAGAGGGACACTGGTTGGATCAGGTGTGTGTGTGTGTGTGTATGCATGCATGTGTGTGTGTGAGTGAGAGAATCAAAGACTTCCTCACACACACACACCCCATTCCAGAATCCCAGTCCATATTGGGGTCACCACACCAGCAATTTATGGTAGGATAGCCATCTACACAATCGATACCCAGGTCCTCTGATCATAACTATCTCTTTTTCATCAGTATATTAATAATTTGAAGAACAGACTCTAGCTATCACACACATCCTCCTCACTTTTGACATAGTGTAACTGCCCTCATGGCCAATCTTGGTTAACAAAACAAATGCTTTAAGTCTGGAATTAACATCTGCAGGGAAAGACTTCAGTTCAGTGTGGCTTTAAAAAAATTATAAAACCATCTCTAAACAGAGTTTATAGCAGAAACAGATATTCCCTAAACAATAAATGTTATTCAGTTTCACAATTTTCTGAAGGGTGGGCACAGAACCAACAGATGCCTATGAAGTTTAATTTAACGAACGGGTGGACTGAGATGAATGTTGCTTTATTTTCCACATAAGTGCCAGCAAGAAATAGGAGGCTGCAAAGGTGGCTACTATTCTGAAAAGTTATGTGGAATTTAGTTGCAAACTGTGCTGTCTTATGGTGGTTGCATTAGTGATAACTAGGGACTAGGCTGTTGGAAGGATCTTGTTCTTTCATATAAACCCACATCTTCCAACTGTCTCAGTTTGGCAGGGATAGCTCTGATTAAGTCAGCCCACTTTTTCAGCTGCTTTTAAAATCTCCCGGTTTCTCTCTCCTCCTCCTTTCACTTCTCCCCTCTTTGTCTTCAGCTCACTTCAATTGCTGCAAACTGAGTTCAGAGTACAAAAGTAGTTTGTATTCAGTTAACTCAGCAGTGGAGAGAGAGAGGAGAGGAAGGGGTGGAATCTTGCTTTTCCCAGTAGGCTCAGGGAAAAGCAAACTGCCTCTCCTGGTTTGTGTGTTCTTCCTCATTATTCACCTTTACTTTACTCTGATGTTGCTTGACCACATGTGTCCCAGTTTTCATCTGGGAAATGCTGGAGGGTATGTAAGCCTGCCCAGGTGCTGCAATATTCAGAAGAAGCCTTTCTCTGTGTCCTACCACTTTTACAGGCACATCTGGTGGGGACATAAGAGAGGGCCTTCTTAATGGTTGCTCCAGGGTTGCAGAACACTCTTTTGAAGGGGAGTAGACCAATCCCCTCTCCCTCATGTTCTTCCATCCGTAGGCAAAGACTTTAATTCTGACAGGTATTCAGGAACTGATTAGTCAGACAAAAAGTCTTATGGCTTGTCACTTAAGAAATCTAGCTTGGCAGGGCTGCACATGAGTTTCTGGGGAAAAGATTTAGCACACGGGAAGCTACCTCCTGCCAGGCTAGTTTATGCGTCCGTCTAGCCTAGTAGAGCCTGCACTCATTGGTGGTGGCCCTTGAGCATTTCAGATAGAAGTGTTTCCTATCATTTGTTGCCAGATGCTTCTAATAAGTAATGTCAAGGATTGAACTGGGAACCTTCTGTTTGCAAAATCTGTGTTCTTTCTTCATTTACTACTATCCATACAGACTCATCAGGTAGGCCTACAGCCCAACATCCTAGCTAAAAATAGCAGACCAGATTCTGTCTCCTGTCTTTGAGTAGCAGATAGTACAAGCAGAATGTCATTCATATCTTTATGGCCCCACATATATCTGCATATGCGAACAGTTACAGCAAAACTAAAGCATCTTTCACACAGAGTGTACTAAGCTGAGTGCCACAGACTGTTCCAGTCTCTTTCCCTCCTCCCTTGAGCTGTGTTTTTCCAAAGACTGACAAAAGCTCCACAAATCTCCTTCAGATCTTTCAGTGGCAAGTTTATTATTAGTCTGACCTACTAATTCTGAATACTAAACATACTTGTTGTAAAAATGCTTTGGAACATAAATGACTTTCTGAAGGAAAAGAAAGGGGGAGAGAAAGCACATTTTACATCTTCTCCCCTAGGATCTCTTCGTTTGCAGCAATTCTGTTTTATGTAAATAACAAGTCCCTAAGGCATTACAAGCCATCCTTTAGGAGAACAGATATGGCAAATTAGAAACAAAAAAGTGTCTTCCCAAGGCAGCCTTAAATTTTAATCCTTGCTGTGATGTATGGCGTCAGGCTGCTTATACAAAGTATGTAGAAAAATGCACAATCATTACAGTGTTGAAATGTACTGTTCTGGAACTTGACCAAAGGCACGAGTAACCAGATACATAACACTGAAAATCCAGTTTAAGATTCCCTGCTCCTGCTCTCCTGATTATTATTTATAGGAATGCATGCATATGTCAAGTTTTGCTTTCACCTGCAATTCAATTTTTAAAAAATATCTAGTCATTTGTATCAGACTTATGAAGCGATCTGTGAATTTTAGAAATTTGTGGTAAAAAATAAACTGGATGATATTCTCAGTCATCCATTCCAGCCATATGTAAAAATACAGCTATTTGCAGAATGGGCAGGATGTGTTGTACATGAAGAGCTTACCAGAAAGGAGAGGCAATGACCTTGTTTCAGCACCACAAGCTAGCTTAATATACAGGGATTCAAATACTTTAAAATCTTCCACCTGAAGGGATGCATCTGTAATGTTGCTTTCTTCCACTTCCAGATTTTTAAAACCTCAAGATTTTAATGCTTAATTTATGAAGACATTTACACATTTTGAATAGTTCTTACCCGAAAGCAAACTAAACTGATTCTTTAGCCATCACTGTTTCTGTTCTGCAATAAGGCAGAAGTAAAAAGACAATGTAGGTCAGAGTTGACATAGGTCACTGTTTTTCTGTCTTGCTCAGCTCAGAAAAAGCAGTTTGTTTGTTTGTTTCATTTATATCCAAAACTCCTCCTTTCACAGAACCCAAGGCAGCATCTATTTATTTGTTTAAAGTTACTTTTATAGGCTATAACTCAAAGAGTCCCCCAGCAAACATAGCAGTAATATCTCCCAACTACGGCCTAGATTATGAGCCAGCATGGTACAGCAGTTTCAGCACTGGACTACAACCCTGGAGACTAGGGTTTGATTCCCCATTCAGCCACTGGATGTCCTTGGGTGTGTCACACAGTCTCAGCCCTAGAAAACCCCTTGGTAGAGTCTCCTTAGGGTTACCATAAGTTGGATATAACTTGAAGGCACACAACAACAACGTGGCCTAGATTACTTCTACAGCCATTTCTGGACCTAACCTTATTTCCATCTGCTCAAAGCTAACTGCACAAGCAGCTTGTGCTGCTGCTGTTCTTATCTGCTGTTGACTTCAGCTTATGGCAACCACATGAATGAGAACCTTCTGGGATCCCTGTTCATCATGCTCATTTCTTGCAAACTGAGGGCCGAGGCTTCCATGATTGAATCAATCCACCTTTAGTGCAGTCTTCCACTCTACCAAGCAGTTTGTTAAATGGTCATGGGTCTGCAGAGCTATAATCATGTGAGCTTCCAGACAAGACTTTTATCAAGCAATTTCCCTTTTTTGTTTATGGAATTTTACAAGGGATCCAGATATGGTTGTCTTCCATTTGTAACTCTCCTGGCTTTTCCCACTTCCTTCCTTCATATTTCTCTTATCAGGAAAGTAGTAAGTTGAGCAGGAAAACTCACAAGAGTTGCACAATACATAGATCTGGAAGTCCCCCATGTATTTAGCTTTGTAGTTTTCCTTGTTCTTGCTGTTGTTGATGATAATGTTAACTGTAGTATTTTTTTTAAAAAACAACAACACATTTCTGAAGCTACAAATCAACCGGTTGAAGAAAGCAGTATTCAGTGAAAGGAATCCATACATGGATCCTTGCTTCTATATGCTGTGTTTTTAATTATCTTTTTTGGGTGCAATAGACTTATAGGCTGGTAAGTAGCTTTGTATATGCAACACCTTATAATACAGGCTCAATCTAGAATATGATTGAAATTATTGGAATTAAGTTTGTAGCCTGTCAGTGCTATTTAGAACTCGACAGGGAGTCTCTATACCTATTTTTGTGGAAGATGTGTCTACGAACATGTGGTGAGATCATGAAATGTAGCACCTATGCATGCTGCTTGTGTGTCCCAGGATATCTACAAAGCCTCTGAAAGTCTTCAGCACAATTTTTGGCCTCAAAACCATGTAAAGTAACACTCAAACATTGTAGTTTTACCTCTCTTACCTCCCCTCCACTAGCCCTCTCAAGCCAAGCAGCAGCTGAAAACTTAAACAGGGGTGGGGGTGAGGGGGAGGGATCATATCACCTCAGGTTGTAGAAAGCACGCTGGAGCTAATTTTGTTGGGCTAACTGTCCCAATGTGGCAAGGATAGTCCCAATTAATCTTCTGTCTTCCCACTTTTTCAGCTGTTATGTCCTGGTTTCTTTCTCCTCCTTCCACTCCCCCCGCCTTGATCCTCAGTTTACTTCAGTTGCTGCAACCTCAGTTCAAAGTGGCAAAAGCAGTCCACTCAGCATGGCAGAGAGAGAAGAAAGGTGATGGAAGTTTGCTTTTCTTTTAGACTTAAACAAAAGCAAACTGCTGCAGCCTCTCCTACATTGTGTGTTCCTCCTCATTAATAATTTTTACCATCTTGACCACAGTTGCTTGGCAAAATCATATTGTTTCTTGTGCAAAAAAAAGGGGGGGCAAAAAACCCACCTTGTGTGTATACATTTTTCACAGAAGTCCCAAACCACAACCTCTCCCACCCCCTGCAAAAAAATTCATCCTCACATTGCTGGTCAATGAAGTGACCCGATCCTTTCTTGTCAAGAACAAGAACACTTGTGTGGATTCTTTAAATTCTGGTCCAGATAGAAGACTCCCAGTACTAGCAGTCAATTGGTACTAGTACTCGCAGTCCAGCAGTCAACTTTCTCTCTGCTATGTTTTTCTGTGGTAACACAGCAAGATGAAAGGAATGGCAGGGCACCATGGAAGAGTTATAAATGGAAGACAATGATGCCTGGACTAAAATGCTGTGACTGAGGCTACCCAGAAGTCTGAAAAGTCAGCTGGACACAATTTTCAATTGATCATTCCCCCCCGCAATTGTCTGTATTCTAACTGTGCATACTTTGTTTCTCCAAAATACCTTGTAAACCCCACAAATGTGCAGATTCTCCAAATGAGGTGTGCATCTTCATACAATGTGTCTGGAGAACTCTGAAAAAAAGCTACCTTCATCCAGTTTTGCCAAATCCAATGAAAATATTTTCCATCTCTACATACAGCCCTGTTCAGATGCAAAGGAAAGTGTAGCAAGAGTACATGGGACTGTTCACCAGCATTAAGTCTTTGGATTAGCCCATCTTGATACAGTTGCTAGTACTCTGTCCTTCTGCCCTTTCTAGATCCACAGAACAATTTCCTCTCCTTGCTGTATGTTAAGACTCAACCTCTCAACTCTGGCTCCTTCTTTTAGGGTCCCAAAGCTAGAGAAATCCCCCAGGTCTGATGGTGAGTTGCAGTCTCATGCATACTGCCTTGGGAGTAAGTATTATTACACTCAGTGGAACTTATTTAGAGGAGACATGCCTATGACTGAATAGTAAGCTACTTCAGGCTCCTGTACAACTCATAGAATCAGAGAGCATCTTTATGCCAGAGCTCAGAAAAGTTGTTTTTTTTTGGACTTTCTGAGTGCCACAGCCAATGGGGCCACTTGGGGATTCTGGAAAGGTCATGTACAACAAATGCATTTTCCATGCTATCAAACCAGTGTTTTCTTTAGAGATGGACTAAGACAGAGCCATATTTTACCGGAAGAGAGTGGGCTGCTAGCTCATGACATTCTACTCTATTAATTCCTCTATATTTGTTTAATATTTCTATACAGTTCTGCACAATTGATTCCAGGGTGGGTCACAGTATATAAACTCAAATCAAGCAAGCAATAACAGCAAACCAAACAGCATAAGGAAACAGCTAAAAACAGGCAGAGTTCAGGGAAAAAATAAAGCAGTTAAACGATTTTAAAGACTTGCAGGAGGAAACTGTGTGGGTTGGGCAACCATGCCAATGTTATCCCTCCCTGCCTGGGGCTTGGAGAGGCCAGCGATGTGGGAAGGATTCACATTTTTCATCAAACCCCAGGCTTCCTCCCTACCAGATCCTGCCAGAATAGTGTGGGCTCTAGCCATGTGAAAGCAGCACTGGTCACTTATGAACTGGCTAGGAGTCTGAGATGAACTTTCAGAAGCACTCTAGAGCTGCTTGGGTTAAACTGCCCTAGAGATGGGACTTCTGTATATATACACTCCTTTGGTTCGGGTTCAATGATTTTGCCCTCCCTAGGAGAATGAGCAAAGGAGCAAAACCCAATAGGCATATTTTACAATATTTCAAAATAATGAGATTCTAAAGGAAGGGGAATTTTTTTCTCTTCTAGACCTCTTCTTTGCTTTCTCTTCTTTTGACTTTCTGGTATGCAGCAATTTGCTTCCTGAGAAATGTCAATGAACTGAGGTTGTCATTTTTTCCCTCTCTCTTTCTTTGAGAGGAATGCCTGTGGTCATCTGGTTCTTGAAAATCTGACATTGCAAACCAGAAATTCTTACTTGTTTACGCATTAACAGAACCAGATGGTATACCCACAACCTCTTTCTCTCTCACCCCCTTTCCAGCAGTTGGCCAAAGAGGTAACAAGGCTTGGCTCTGGTGGAATAAGTAAGGAGCATATGTCAAGCCTGTAATATAAAGCAATGCATAATAATAATTTTTAAAAAGAACAAAGCTTAAAGCCTGTCAAAGTTCTCAGTCCTGCAACAGTGGTGACTTGGGCCTTTTCTATGCCAACTCTGTGTTCTTTTACCAAGAAAAATGCTGAGTCTGCATGTACTCTGTCAAGCATCCAACTCTGTGGCTCATTAAATCCCTTTTCCTTGTACAAAAGTATGCGTGTCAGGGGTGGGGAGGAAGAAATCCTTCCTATTCATTTCCTAACATAGAAAAAGAGAGTATTTAAGAATATATTAAGAACTTTGTTGGAAGAATGCTTCATCTGGTCCAGCATTCTTTCAGCAATGACCAAAAATACAGGTTACCTCAGTCAGAGATAAAGTTTTCAGAAAATATTGACTCCATGGTTATTTTAAGCCTATTCCTGATCACGTTGAATCCCCCTGCCCCTGTTTCAATGGATTTCAAAGTGGAAATTTCAACATGGGAACAGACTTGAATTTGACATTGTACCTTCAAAAAGTACAGAGTGTTCAGTGTTTAATCTAACTGAGAAGTTAAGTATTGCTTTTCCACATTACACTAATATTCAGCACATGCATGGCACGTGGAACTGTTATTCATGTGGAAAATTGCCTTGAGGATGATTTGGTCACAAAAGGGCAGGATATAATAGAAATGCCTACGCTGATGCTGATGATAACCAGTGTGTTGAGGTTCAAAAAACCTCAACAACTCACTCAGCTATTTGACAGGTAACATTTTAAAGACACAAAGAAGTAAAACCGCACCTGGGGAGGGGGACCCTTCTGCTGGTTTCTACCAGCAGGCCCACCTTGTGAGAAAGCAGCTCCTAAGGTGAGCTTGGAAAAAAATTACTTTTTGCACTACAAATCCCAGAATCCCCAGGACATGACTTTTCCTACTCTCTTAAGCATTAGAGAATGTTGCCTAAAAATGTGACAAGTTGTGCAAAGATGCAGAAGACAAAGCAGGGGTGGGCAACTGCAAGAGGTTTGAAAGCTGCTTTGGGTTCCCTAGAGGCCATCAAAAGGCCACCCTGCCCTATGCCAGTCCACCCTCTTGGCTTTGGGTTTTTTAAAAATTCTCAAACCTTTTTTCCTTAAAAGAATTTACTAACTCCCCCATTCCCATCTCAGACTTCCAATGGACCTCCAGTTCACTTCCTGGTTATATAAAGCTCGGGAGGACCTAACAAATATGGTGAAACTGCTCTGGTGTTCCGAGGAAGCATTTGTAGTTTTGTTTTTCCCTCTAGCATGGAAGCAACTGTGGGCTCTTTGTCTCACCTGAAAATGGTCTTGGGGAGCTGTATGCAGACTACAGGCCACTCTTTCCTGACCCTAGGTATAAAGCACAGGTGAGAAAGCACACCCCCAGGTGGTTTTCAAGGTTCCCAGAGGCCTCATTTTTTAAAAAACATCATGCCCCTAGGGGACATGGAGTAATTTTGCCATGTTTTGGACACCTCTTGGACCATTTTAGTACCAAAAGAAGAATATTCAAAACAGCAAGTCAACTAAAATGGCCTAAGAGGCCAAAGACATGATGAAATCCCTGCCCCCAGGAGACAGAGATGCCAGTTTTGGCCAAACAAACAAACAGATAGGGGGGAAAGTGCTGGGGTGGAGAAGTAGCAGCCCTCCAAGGTCCCCTGGAGGGCCAATGTAGATCCCCTATCCTAAATGGGAAAATACACACATATGTACACATCTTTCCGACCACTGGAAAAAACCCTTTATTAAATTGATTTGGCAAGACTGCTTACTTCTTTATATCTCTGTTCCACTGTTTCCTAAGGGTTTGGATTACATCCAGTTGTATTTGTCTTTAGGGACATCAACTGCTAAAGCGGATTTCCCCTTCTACTGCACCAACTCCCAGCCAATCTGCAAAATCTTCCCTCGTAGAACATCTGGAGAGCACATGGAACGGCTGCAATGGGCGGAGAGGACAGAAAAGTTCTGTCACAAAAGTGGAGATTGTTCATGAAAAACTGTATGTAGCTTCGTATCTTCATCTCTTCCTTATCTGTCCAGTAACATCTGTCCAGAATGGTGTAGTGCTTTAAGTTTCGGACTAGGACTTCAGGAAAGCAGGGTTTGAATATCTGTCATGGAATTCTACTGGGTGACTCTAGGCAAGTCACACTTTCTCAGCCTCAGAGGAAAGCAATGGCAAAAGAATAAATCTCAGCAAGAAAACCTCAGAACAGGGTCACTATATATGTCAGAGTCCACTTGAAGGCCCACCACCTGTACTGTTTGGATGATTTGCCCAAAGTCCTACTACTGAATTTCCAAGAAGCTCTTGGATATGGATCTCCTTGGCCCCTCAACCCAGCAATCTAGCAGAGTATTTGACTGCAAAGCCCTTCTAAAGGGGAGACTTGACTTACAAGAGGGGTCAAATCAAAGAATAAACAAGGACAACCTCTGTCTTGGTTGCCATTTTTTGGGCAAGACTGGTAGAGCTAGGTGCACTGGACTAAGGCCATTTCTGCACTGGAAACCCTAAACTGCAAACCTCAGGATTCCATAGGATGTTGAAAGTGGAATAATAGCACTATAACAGTCCAGGGCGGAAATGGCCTCAGTTATTTTCTGCTGAGGCCTTCTCCTCTTATATTTCCAGCACTTGAACAAAGGCAGGTCCTGCTGAATGGCAGTTTCTGGAGCCAATATTGTCACAAATAGGAGTATAATTAAATCTGATTGTTCTGAAGCAAAGGACACAGTGTTCCCTCCAGCTTTTTAGCAACTTTGTGCATTGAAATATAGCAAGAAATTTATTACAAACTTAGATTAGGAATCCATGTTCCCAAAAGGCAGTGGGAATCATGGCGAGGAGAGAGAAGAGTCAGGCTTGATGTAATTCACTTTGCAAAAGGATTGTTTTGATGCTATTCAAGACATTACTTTACAAATTGAATAACAAAAACATTAAGAACCAGTCTATTTTTAAACGCTCAGTATGTGATGGATCTTTGAACATGCCTGCAGTTTGACAAATATGTACAAAATTAGAGAGACCAGAAATATTTCTACCATTCAAGCGCTGACATTTCAATTTCAACCTAAGGAGTGAAAAAAAGTACCATACAGAGATCTAAAGAATGCCCTTCTTAGAGCTCCTAGCTTTTATGGCAGTCTTCTACATCATTCCCAACCTACGAAGTACTGGACTACAATCTCCAGCTGCCACAACCAGTAGGCATGTTGCATGCGAATGAGCACAACTGTCATCCAGCTCATTTGGGCAGTGCTAGGTGGTGAAAGGTTGTTTTATTGCTTGTATGTGACTTCTGCTTTGCTTTGCAAAGACCATGTTCTCTGAAAGATTTCATGCAAAGAGAGAAAAGGAATCCATTTAGCAGTAAGAATATTCTTTCTCAGAAGGAAGATAAACATGTAGACTTATTTTCCCCTGCCTTGCAAACAATCCCAGCATCTAATGCTTTTGTGCTACATGTGTCCCTATGCATCTGTGAAAACTGCTACTAATCTCAGGAGGGCCAGCTCTATAATTAGGAAGAATGCCTTGGGCAACAGATGTTGGGAGGTAGGAGAAAAGAGCTGGGAGGAGAGAATGGTGCACATGAAACATGCACTGTTCCTTCCTACACTAGTCTGGTGCCTCCAGGCATCACAGATGTGTTGAATATTTAACTACTAACTCTTCAGCCTTTGTACACGGAATGGAGGGAGTCCCATATTGTTCCCTAATTCTAGCAGAAAAAAAAGGCCTTGGATTAGGCCCTGGTATACTGTCAACAGAGAGTGACAGCCAATCTTACTGAACAACCAACCTCTCTCCCTTTGCAAACAGTCTATAAAATCCTTACAGAGTACATTTTCAGGGGCACCTCTAAGGGGTTTTCCTTTAAAAAAAAATGAACATACTGCAAGAGGGGAAAATCTTATTTTGGTTCAGGAGGCCCTCTCTTACTGTGACAGTTACAGAACTCAGTACTATTTTAGCTTGCTTAATATATTTTAAGCTGAAATGCAGGAATTTGTCTCAAACGAAAGGAGACAATGTATTAGTTCATATAGAAAACCAGAAATGAGGGGAGCTGAAGTCACTTGTTTAGATAAGCCATAGCAATTAAATGTGTGAAAGATAACTTTCCACTTTTAACTACAGCTTGGCCCTTGCCTTGGTGTGACCAAGCAATTGCCATGACCAGTCACAACCAGTCTGTGGAGCTGCACTGCAGCATCTGATACGAACAAAGGTTGATTCACTGGCTATCTGTGAATAAACAATACTTCTCTGTTAGTCTCCTTGTCTCTGTGCATTCTTTGACTCAACGTGCTAGTAACATACCTGCGCTTGCATTAATACTAGCCACTCTCTTTGTTTTCCCTATTAGTATGTGAATAAAGCAACATTTAATCACTATAGAATCAAACATTACAAATCAGAATGAAATATAAGCTTGATTCATAGTTAGCTGGAGGATTTTAACCCCAGCTTTTAACTGCTTAAAGTCAGGTATCAATACTGAGTAAAGCAACATGAATGCTGATAAAGGAACCAGAAGAACCTGCATGTCACTCATTATATGGGAACTGTAGGTGCTCAGGTGCGGAATACGTGCTTTGCATATGTATGAGCTCAGATTCACGTTTCCATCAGATCTCCATTAAACTGGGGAACAGAATGTCCAAAGAGCTCTGCTACTAGACAGCTTGGCAAAGTGCTGTTAGTCTGAGTAAAAGACACCAAAATAGAAAATTGATAGCAAAATTCGGCATAGTTGGCCCTCCAATTTTTGTGAGAGTCAGGGGCACAAGAACCTCATGAAAGTGGAAAAAATACAGATATCTTCCCCACCGCCTACCTGAGCAGGAGAAGGAACACATGCATGCCCATGCCTTCCCTCTTCCTGCTCACTCATCCCACCCCCTTGTCCCCTGCCCACCTGCCTGAGTGCAAGGGGATGCAGACATCTCACTCCTCCCATTCCCCTGCCCAGCCATGCAGGTGAATGAATGTGCAGGTCAAACTTGCAAATGTGGAGGGACAACTGTATAGGGTAGATTCATATGTGAAACAACCAGACCTTGGAAAAATTACTCAAGTAATATTTTTAACAACAACAACTAGCAACAGTCATGCTGACTGGAGGATTCTGGGAGCTGTAGTACAAAAATTATTTTTCCAAGCTCTGGAAATAATACCACTCTGCTTCAGGGATAGGCAAAGTACGGCCCTCCAGATGTTGGACTGCAACTTCCAACATGCCTTACCATTGATCATGCTGGTCAGGGCTGCTTGATTAGCATCCCAACCACATGTGGAGGGTTGCAGTACACCCACGCCAGTTCAAGTTAACTTCCCAAGCCAAAACCCTCACCAAGTTAACAAGGAAGGACTGGTACTCCACACAGATTTTTTGTCATTAGTTTCAGCCACAATTAAATGCCAGTGTTCCAAAAAGCCAAAACAATGAAGATTCTTTGGCTACCATTCTGCTAGGGACAGACACAGGTGTATGTTTTCCCTTTGTGTGCCTATGTCCTTTTTGGGGAGCTGCTGGAGGGGGGAGTATTCCCTTCCTCCTTCTACAGTATCCAAAGCTACCATGCCCCTGAAACTCCCTGTGTGATCATTCCCTGCTTTGTGGAAAGCATGCAGGATTACAGAAGCATCTCCTTGTAGCCAGACATAAAATGACACAATCAGTCCTGAGATCCACCAGAAGTCCCATTGCTGCTATAGTCATTGTGCATCTGCCTATGAGACATAGCCAGATACTTTTGTGATCCACCTGCTCCCCATGAAGTGTGGAATGGCTGTTTGGGGACTTCAGGTATTCAGTAAGTCAGGGGGTAGTATATGACTCAGCCTAGTATGGGTGTGCATACGGACTTCCTACACCACTGAGCCAAATGACTCTGTGATACAGGAAAGCACTGAGCCCCAGTTTCCCAGCCCCCGTTTTCCTCCCTAGAAGTCAGTGAATCACTTAGCAGTTACCCTTCCTCCAGGTCTTTCTTTTACCTCTGCAAACTCTGGGGTTCCTACACCTGTGGATACCACTCTCTAGTGTGTGAGATGTGCTGTTTTGGTTACATCAGCAGTAATACTTACAATCCAAATATTGAAAATAGGTGGAAAGATTGAATCAAACTGATTAGCAATCAGTTCTAAACTTTTAAAAGAATCTTAGCAGTAGCAGCCTACATTTGAGCCTGGTCTACAATATTGGAAACTATTCTGAGAACAGCTGAATTGGCTATAAAGTGCTGGTCAAATTTATCTCAGGGCATGGCTGGACAGCATTTCCCTCCCACAGTTTCAACTATAGCTGTAATGTTTGTAAGCAAACCCACAGCACAGAAAACTGAATCTGCACTTAGTTTTCATCAACTTTTGGCATGTTTTGTGATGTGCGCTGTTGTTGTGAGCTGATGTATTTTAGATAGAGCCCCAGATGGCTTCCGTATCTTAATATCTTTTTGTTCAGCACAGAAGTCAAAGATAATTTCTGGAAACTGTGTTCTATTTTTGCTTTTGCAATGTACCAATTTACAACTAAATATCTGTAGGTGGAATGAGAAGGAATTTCCCAGAAAAGTCAACTTACCCAACAATGTATGAGGGTGATTTTTATTACCTCCTTCTACAGAAGTGACTCAGTGAGAGAGAACACAAGCCTTCAACAAATTTCTAAGACAGAAAAGTGAGTAACAACTATTTAGGTTCCGGTAAGGGAGTAGTTATTCAGGAAGATGTTACTGCTACTACACAATTAAATGTTTTTGGCAAGTTTAGAGATCTTAAAGCAGTGCTACCCAAAGTGGTGGTCTGTAGATTGGTGGCCATTCATGAGCCATCAGCTTCTGGTCCTTGGAGAATTTTCAGGAGACATAATGTGGCAGTGTACAATTATGGCAGTGCCTGGTACATTGGGGAAAAAATTGCCAGTCTTCCACATCAGATAGTTTGAGAAACATTGCTTTAAATGACCAGATTCGGGGGGGGGGCGCTCTGGGTGTGGACCTAATCTGGCCTAAAAAGAAACCAGCTCCTCTTGCCTCTCTGGGTTAAAGGAATATGGTAAAAGTCAATCATCACTCTCTCTGATCAATGAAGGGAGAGGACATGACTGAGATGCTGATGTTCTTCATGTATATTTCATCTTTCCTCTCAAAAGTGGGATTCAATCTGGTAGGGATTCCCTTTCCTATTCTCAGTTGGCATTTCCAGGAGCCAGCTGGCTGGGACTTGGCTGGCTTCTGAAAGTATAGGTTGAAAATGCTTATCTTCCCTCCCCATTACTACACAGAGAGGGAGAGAGGAGGAATTTGTTTCCCAGCTGAAACACTGGGTGGAAAAACTCCCACTGTAGCTTCAACTGGGAACCTGATGATGTTGGAGGTACAGTTATGCTCCTGATGTCACTAGGCCTTCAGATGGCAAGGGGAGGGAAGGAATTTGTCTTATACCTCCACATCCTGCCATGGGTACACAGAACCAGATATGTGAAGGCACTACCCAAAAATACCCTAGAAAAATTGAGGGGAAAATCCCATGAGTTCCACCCCCCCCCCATTTTTTCCTAGAAGCCTTCTTCCCCCAGAAAAATGTGTAGCACTGTTCTGGAATGACATATAAAATGTTTATGACATGTTCATATATTTACTCCCCATGAATTATTTTTTAAAACCATTGCAAAGTGAAAACTTTTATGTAAGGCTATGTACAGGAACAGATAATTGCAATTTCTGGTCTTGGCTTCCTTTTCTGTGTTCTTTTTGTAGGAATTAATGTTTTATGTCTGCTTGACGCTATGGAAAACTAGGTAAAACAAAACATGCTTTTTTGTATGTTTTGTTAATGCCAATGGTTTCTTCTGTTTTTATTGGGGTTTTTGTCCACTCTTCATAAATGGGAAAAGCAAAGAGTTCCTTAAACTTTTGTTCCATTTACCTCAACTTGGAACAAAAATAACCAAATAAATAAATAAAATAAAATTATAAAAGTAAATTCAATTTGCAATTATTGCCTGGATAAACTTTTCTTCAGTAATTCAAACATGACAATTTAATGCCAAACTAATTTAGACATAATACATTTTACATTCCTAAAGTAACACACTGATCTTGTAAAGGTTACTAATACTACATTTTTATTTTTATTTTCCTGAAAAAAATCTTTTTTTCTGGAAAAAAAAACACCCTGTTTTATTCTTGTGGCTTCAAAATTTCTGGAAATTTTTGTATCTCTACATATAGAAGAGATATACCTGGCTCAAAGCCTGAAAATTATACTTTTTTTTTTTTTTACTACAACTCACAGAATCCCGCAGGAGCTTTTTCAAGCTGTGGCCCAGGCATAAAGACAAATGACATTCAGCAACATTTTGCAAAATAATCACACTACTGAAAGAGTGCCACTCCTGTGTTATCTGGGAGATGTCAACTGTGGTGCACAGTTGGTGTGACCTAAGCCTCCCCTAACTGAATGTTCTGCCCAGTTTGTTAACTGGTGGGAGTTGCATCCTCAGATCTGAAATGTTTTCACTGATGACAATATGTAATGGTGATATTTATACTGAATATCCAATCTTGAATTGCAAACCATCTCAAGATATTCTTTTTTTTAACTTATGTCATAATAGCTGGGGGGATCCTCATGTGAGTGGTAAAACAGTTCTAGATTTTAGTCTGAATTTTAGGGAGTTTATCCAACGTGCCACACTGATTCTGCAAAAAGAGTTCAGCACCTTTGATAGTGCCATTAAACACCAAATCCTGGAGTGGTTTCACTGCTCTGCTGACTGGGGAGCCAACAGCCACAACTGCAGAGGTGGTGAGCAGTCTATAAATCAAATAAATCCTACTGCGGGGAGTGTATATAGAATTGCAGCACAGGTTCTTCATTTTTTTAAGCTGGCCTGTCTTCTAGTGTATCTATCTATCACCTTCTCAATCACCCTTCACATACGTGATTAAGTCAGCTAATAAAAAAATTTTTTAACCCTTTGAAACAGACTTCTGTGTCATGAAGATAAAAAACAATTAATGTTCAATTGACAGCTTGGGGGTCAGAATGAAATCATTCACTTACTCCTACAGAGACATCTAAAACCTCTCAGCTTTAACTCTGAACAATTTGTGTAAAGCTCATCAGTCACACCAGGGAATAATTTCTTACTTCTGCATATTCATGGGTGAAGGACTCTTCAGTTGGTGGTTTTCTGAGAAAGCCCCAAAGCTGATAAATAATCACAGATAGAAAATCAAATGGCTGAGGTACATGACTGCTCTCAACCGTTATTCACAGTAAGTAATAGCTGAGAACTTCAGCTTCTGTTAACAGTGGAACAAGGACTGTGAATACAGCAGATCTTATACTTTCAGTTAGACAGTCAAAATCCCACAGACAACAATTCAGATGGACAGAGTTATCAGAGGAGAGCTTGTGAATGAATCACTCTGAATGCCAACAGACCAAATTTTCATTTCATTTTTTGCCAAATGCTTTTCAATGCAAGCGGGTCACTCATGTCTCATCCATCAAGTGTAATGCAAGTGGTGTGTTTGCATAGAACCATTCTCAGTGCCAACAACCTTACGGAAAGGAATGATTTTGTAGCGTACACGGCCTGCTGTTGCTACTGGAGTACTTAACCATGCAATCCACCATGCATCCCTAGTCTTGTGGGGAAAGCTGAATGAATGTCAAAAGTAGTTTAGAGCAGCAACGACAATCAGCTTGCTAGAGTTCGTTAACCCACAGGGTTTTTGTTAAATTAGGATGAGAATTTTTTCCATCTCTTAGGAGGAGTGGAAAAAGGTACATGAGACATATATGCCCAGACTTAATGAAAATGGTGAAAAATGTGGATAATACCAAACACTATATTTTGACTTCCAGGCTAGGTTTTACTAGCTGGCTCCTCCTACCTTCCTGCCATCATTGCCAGTGGGGCTTGGTGAGGTGCTGCCTCCATGGGAGCCAAATCTGGTGGGAGGCCTGGCTGCTCAGAGCCATCCGTCTCCTTCCTTGGCCAAGAGAGGCATGGGGGGAAGCCATGATGGTTCTTCCCATGCCTCTCTTGGCCAATTAAAAGTGTCCATGTCTTCCCTTAGCTGAGAGAAGTGTGGGAAGCCCAGCTGTGCCTTGCCGTGCACCCCTCTTGGCCTGGCTGTGCAAAGCAAGGACCCTGGCCACTGGCAGCAATCATGGCCTTGGAGTGGATCATAGGTAAGTGAAACCATGGATACCAGTCAGGCAGGTATGGGAGGACTTACTGTAAATGACATTTTAAGGCTGGGTGGGCAAAATGCTGGCTGCTGGCTGCACCTGGCCCTTAGGACCCCAACATTTGGCCCCCGAAGTCCTGTAATTCCTCCCCTGACCTCAATCTTTTAAAATAAAAATTTGCACCAATTTTTCATAGAATCACAGAATCATAGAGTTGAAAGAGACCACAGGGGCAATCGAGTCCAACCCCCTGTCATGCAGCAACACCCATCAAAGCATTCCCAACAGATGGCCATCCAGCCTCTGCTTAAAAACTGCCAAAGAAAGAGACTCCACCACACTCCAAGGCAGCATATTCTGCTGCCAGACAGCTCTGACCATCAGGAAATTCTTCCTGAGGTTCAAGTGGAATCTCCCTTCCTGCAGCTTGAATCCATTGCTCCTTGTCCTAGTCTCTGAAGCAGCAGAAAACGAGCCTGCTCCCTCCTCGACATGACGTACCATCAAATATTTAAGCATGGCTATCATGTCTCCTCTTCATCTTCTCTTCTGCAGACTAAATATACCCAGCTCCCTAAGCTGCTCCTCATAGGGCATGGCTTCTAGACCCTTCACCATTTTGGTCACCCTCTTCTGGACACACTCGAGCTTGTTGATATCCTTCTTGAATTGAGATACCCAGAACTGGACACAGTATTCCAAATGACATCTAACCAATGCAGAATAGAGTGGTACCATTATCTCCCTCGATCTAGATGTCATACTCCTATTGATGCAACCAAGAATCGCGTTGGCTTTCTTGGCTGCGACATCACACTGCTGACTCATGTTCAGCTTCTGATCTACCAAGACTCCTAGATCCCTTTCACATGTACTGTTATCCAGCCATGTGTCCCCCATCCCATATTTGTGCATTCCATTTTTTCTGCCTAAGTGCTGGACCTTACATTTCTTTCTGTTGAAATTCATTTTGTTAGCTTTGGCCCAGCTCTCCAATCTATCAAGGTCATTTTGAATTTTGCTGCTGTCCTCTGGCATATTGGCAACCCCACCCAATTTGGTGTCATCTGAAAATTTGATCAGCATGCCCTCTACTCCTTCATCCAAGTCATTGATGAAGATATTGAATAGCACTGGGCCCAGGACAGAACTCTGTGGCAACTTTTTCACCTAAAAACTGACCAAAAGCACCCCCCAAAAAATAAACCAATAAAGTGCTCTACTTCCCCTCTCCCAAGACTCCCAAAGAAAAACAGCCCCAAACGAGAACTTTCTCATACAATGATGTTACTCACCCCCAACAGTGCCCTCTCCTGCTTTAAATTAAGAGATAGTTAACCATCTTATTACTGACTATTAAGAGTTATGTTCATTGAAAATTGGTTTACCTTTTTACTACAGGAATGATAACTGCAGCAAAAATATGCATTCTTCTGCATTATTTAGGTCCTATATACTTATAAGTTAACTTTGAGTGCAGTCAAGGAAAGTTAAGAAAGTATCTATGTCTTTAATAAGGAATTCTTTGGTGCATTAACAATATTATTGGGGCAGGGGAACAGGGTGAGAAATCAACTTTTCTACAGAGCGTTTCCCAGCACTGAGCAAAGGCGACCCAACTTTCAAAAGAATCCTGGCAAATTTCAGACTGAACCAGAGCAGCCTCCTTTCTAGAGGCTTGTTTTGTGACAACTGTACTATTAGAACCATAGCTGTACAGTTGTTTAGGTCTGCTTTTCTAAAATAAACTCTGGATTGAAAAGCCACCAGGACATCATATGACTCCCAAGGGTGAAATGAGGGCTCTATTTTTAAAGAAAAAAAGAGGAGGAGGAGAAGAAACTGTCTTGCAAATGGAAACAAAAATGAAGCACAACCATGCTTCAGAATACTGCAGATGTTTTTCTCCCTTTGATGTTACAAGGTCTTGTGCATAAAGAATGAAGAAACCCAAGTGGCTTTCACCACAACCAAAGCTTCTAGCTTTTTAAAAAACCTGTGAGCAAAGAGCAGCAAAACAATAATGGGTTGGGGAGAATATTTCTGGAACAGATCCTGCTGGCTATTGTTTTTCCTCTCAACTGGCACTGTGATTGCGGCTTAATTGGAAGGAAAGACATGGGAACATGGAAGGACATGGTGAATAGACTCATTACGGTGTGAACCTTTGCCAGCCCTGGCTGGAGGAGAGAGGCATTGTTTCTGCTTTCTAAGGGCTTTAAGAATGATGGACACTTTGGTGAATGCCTTTGTGAAATATTTGCTCTGTGTTTTTTAAGAAATCAGTATCTACATGATTTCACAAATATTTCAACACATCAATTTTTATTTTTTAGCTTGCTCTATGATGCTTTGGACCACCATGGTGTTGTGGTTTGAGTGCTGGGCTACGATTCTGGAGACTAGGGACTAAATCCCCACTCATCCATGGAAGCCCACTGAGTGACCTGGTCACACTTTCTCAGAAGAAGGCAAATACAAACCACCTCCGAACAAAGCTTTCCAAGAAAACCTTGGGATAGGCCATTTCCGCACTACACTCTTATAACACAATTATTCCACTTTCAACATCCTATAGAACCCTGGGGTTTGCAGTTTTGGGAGGCGCTGGCTGAACCCCAGAATACTGCTGCTGGAAGTATAGGCCAGAAATTTAGCCAAGCTACCTTAGACTTTATTCTGAGGCAATCATGAACTAGATCCACATTGCATCTTATAAAACTGTGACACCTGGGACTCAAACCTTTATTACTTCCTGGCTCACATCAGGTTCAGGTTCACCTGTGACAGAGGCCCTTTCCACACGGGGTTTTAAAAACGGTGTAGAGCGACCTCTGACGAGGTTGTCTACACCATAAAGTGGATTGGGCGGATTACTTTAGAGTAATTCCACACCCCAATCTGCGCTAGGGCGCCTGGAAGTGGCGGCACCGCGTGCTTTTTGAAAACCACTTTATATGTGGTCTTTAAAAAGCACGATCGTGCAGCCGTGTGCAGCCCCATTGCAGCGCCCAGTGTGGATTTGCAAGCGCGCGCAAGGGCATGCCTGCAGATCTGCTGGGGGCGGGCTTTCCGGCTGGCGAGCTTCTCCGGTTGGTGGAGAGCCTCCGCCAGCCGCCATTTTGGACACTGCAGGACCCCGCAGGATGCTGACAAGTGTGGAGCAGTGAAAACGCGCTGCTCCACGCGGCGACGGACTGAGGCAAGCTCCGTTTCAGGACGTCTCCGGATGTTTTTTTCTTCACGTGGGGAAAGGGCTAGACTCTGTTGTGCTTTAGGCCAATGTTGGTTTGATCTTTAGTTCAGCTGTGGTTCATGTGGGGGAAAACTGAGAGATTATGCTGTCTGAAGGATGATGGTAACTGTTCCAATGATTTCTGGCATCAAGGGCCATACAGGCTTCTCCAACAGTTGTCAATCTGGAAAACCACCAGGACAGTCAAGATAGTAGAAAGGTCCTTAACCAGAAGTCAACAGGGCAGCCAAAGGTAGTGAAATGTATATTCTAGCCACTGGTAGTTCTGACCAACATGGATCAAAGGCAAGTAGAGCACCAATGCCAAACAGTGAACCTGTTCATCTTTGGCAAAGATGACATGCCTGGGGAGGGGAAAATGACTCAAAATGGCAACTCATGCCTTCATGAGGGTGCTTACTGGATATTTTGGTGGGTTTATATATTTCTTTTCTTCTTCTTTCTTTCTTCCTCCCCCCCCCCAAAAAAAACAATTCTGAAGGTTGAGGGCATGAGGCCCCCTTAGCCCACCCCTGCTTCAATGATTTTGGATCCACCACGGCCCAACAAGTTAACTGGGGCCCCTTCTGCAGCTTGCCTTCTCACGCTGCTGGAGTGTGGGCCTTGCGTGAAAAGCGTGGGCAGGCAGGCAGGCTCTTGCAAGCCTCCTGCTTCCCTGCTGCTCGTGCTCCGCAGCTCCTTCCTGCTCGCGCGAGAGCCCCACCCATGTCCTGCCCGTTCCGTCTGCAGTGCAGCCTGGGAGTTGTAGGCTGCACTGAGGAGAAGACGTGCGATCGGCCCGGCTCCAGAGGCTCCTCACTGCAGGTGAGTGCAGCCCAGGCTTGTGAGCCTTGCGCAAGCACAGCTTATTTTAAGAAAATGCGTATTTGCTGCACTTGCGGGCCTTGAGTGTGGCGGAAATGGGAGTGCATCATGCAGACCACTCCTAACATTTATGCAACGCTCAAGGGGCCCTTTCGCTTGTACACTGCCATGCGAAAAGGGCCTGGATGGTCATCTCTGGAGATATTAAGAGATCTTGTATCAGATGTCAACATATATAGAACAGTGACTCTCTTATCCACCTTTGGATCATGTTGTTCCC
The DNA here is from genome assembly GCA_948474755.1 of Ctenosaura bakeri. Taxonomy (NCBI): domain Eukaryota; kingdom Metazoa; phylum Chordata; class Lepidosauria; order Squamata; family Iguanidae; genus Ctenosaura; species Ctenosaura bakeri. Next base: position 58,327 of record CAOLHI010003007.1, read on the forward strand.
ATCCAATCTGGAAAATCAAATTGGGGCTATGATCTGCTTCATGGATTTTTCCAAAAGCACACTGGGTCAGTCACTGTGGTCATAAATATAAGAACTGCATCATTTAAGATCGAGTTGGCAAAGCTTAGAAATCCTCCTTTTTTGTATGACTCATGAAATCCCGCAACCAGCATTTGGGCCTTGGTATGAAAATTGAAAGTACTCAAGACCTCTTTGTTATGTCAGAGCCCAACCCAACATCAGCAGTGCGCCTAAGGCTGGCCATGAAGAAGGTCAAAGCCAAGCATACGCTGTGTTTGCTAACTGGCAAAGGTCTGCTGCTATGTTCACTTTGCAGAAAGCCCTCTGAAAGGTCAGAGATCGAGAGAGGAAATTCTTAGCTTGAATGGATCCAGTTTTTAAAGCTAAAGGCATCCAAGAGCCCTCCAAGCTCTGAAGCTGAAATAAAAGTGTCCTGCTTAAAAAAGGTACTCACAAGTGGATCAGGCAGGAATCCCACCAGAAAATAAAAATAAAAATGAAGTAACCACCTGCAGTGCCAGTAGCTGCTCAGCTGGCAACTGAGATAATAGATAATTAGAAGGAGGAAACAGAACAATGGGGGATTATTTTTTTTGAACTCTGGTCTCCAGAATCTCCTAGTCGGCATGATCTTTAGGAGTTATACTTTCCAAAAATAATTTTTCCCAAGCTCTGGGAAGAACCAGGTAACACACCATACTTATGACAGCATTAAGAAAAAGTGGTTGCAGACTCAACCCATGAACTTGCATTACAAGCCACCCTTGATGGAAAATCTTATTTCCAGTGAAGGGTGCAAAAAGATAGGGGTATTTAAACAATTCATGATCTGTTTCATCCAAACTGAGATCATTTCTTTTCAGAACAGTATTTCAGTACCACAAGAGAAGCTGACATAGCAAATGGCCTTCTCATTCCCTGGTTGTGACATCACTTTAATCACCTGCCTTGAGATATTTCTCAGACCTGCCTTTGCCATATCTGCCAGGAGAAACTGCTGAGCTCGCATGGTTTTATGATACTTGGTGCTTATTTAACGGAAATGGTGATGCAGCAAAACACCACAGTGTCTGCAAAGAGCACAATGTGAATATGTGTGCACACATACACTCAGTCCCTTGGGAGGCACTTTTTCAAAAATGTCCTTGAACAAGTGGCCTCTATGGATATCAGCATGGCACATGTGGTGAGTGCTGTTTAATCTGGAGTGATAGCTAGAGAAGTCGTTTATGAATTGATTCTGAATAAATTTAATTAGCTTTCAGAAACACACTGCACCCCTCAGTTTTGAAAAGAAAAAACAGTAACAACTCAGGAGATGCTATCCATACGTTCTTTCTGGGAGAACCAGGATGAAAGAGGAATGAAGGAAGGAAAGTGCATGTTAAAGAACACTTGAGATGAGTTGATATGATGCTGAAAAATGTCTGCTTCTCAGAGTGAATCAGAGTTAAAAAAAAATATATTCTGCACCTTCCCCCTAATAAGACATCATTTGCCACTTAATGAAATTTGGAAATGGATTGTCAATTATCCCTGTAGGCACTGTTATTTTATTGATAGGTACAACCTGTGTGACTTGTAAAATTAGGCAGGGTCAAATCTGGTTAGTTCTTGCATGGGGGATTGTCAAGGAATAACAAGTGCAGTACTATATCCTTCAGAGGAGGGCAATGGTAAGATACCTCTGAGTATTTCTGGCCTAAGAAAATCTTATGAAATTCATAGGGCCATCATAAGTCAACAGATGACTTGAAGGGACATGTACACACATGCTCACACACCACACACAGAAGACAACTGTTAACTGTGGATGTAATCTGTATGTTTTGTTTCCGAATGTACATGTGTATTACAACTGGGAATGTTACATTGTACCTTTTTTCTTTTTAACAGCTCTTGAAAAAAGTGCCCAATATAATTAATAAGCTGAAAAGCACTGCCATTTTCACTGAATAAAACCAAATATTTTTAACATCTTAAGACTCAACCTCTCTCTTTTTCTCTCACTGGGTTCTACTGGATGTTTCCAGTTACTCTGCATTAAAGATTGGCTTTCCAAAGGTATAAGGCTAGTGCCCTGTGGAGCTGCTTTGCTCATCCTAATCAGCAACAAAACCTAAACCACATGGCAGAATGAGATGGTAAGAATCATGAGGTGGTTATGAGCACACTGTACAATTTCAAATATAGGTAGTTCAGCCGCCAGTTGTCACCCCTGCCTCCAGTCCATTTTTTGCTGGGTTAGTTCTTTGTCTACATGGTGTTTTTCATCACTCAGGGGAACACTCAAAAATTTCTCCTCCAATCTGTAGGCCCCTTGGTGCACTACAGCTCCCAGAATCACTCAGCTACTGTCCATTTTTACTAGGGGATTCTGTGAGTTGTCTTCCCAAAAATACCTTTTCCAAGCTCTGATGCCTTGTTTCCTCCACCCCCTCCTCAAACTACATCTCTCACTGTCATCTTCCTCATTGTCAAAATGTACAAAGAAGTAACGGAAAGATGACTCTCTCTCTTCCTCCATCTTATGTTAGTTTGTGCCTTTGATCTTTTGTAAACCACCATAAGTATAAACACTGCTGTTGAAAATATATATATATATATATATATATATATATATTGGATTTTGTTGTATTTTGTTGCATGGCCAACATGGGCACCCCTGAATAGGTTTCCTAGATTTGAAGATACCCAATTTAGCTGCAACAGGGAAACCTTAAAACAGGAGAGAGCCAAATGACTGGGACTTAACTCTTTTCTGTTTTCTACATCCAACAAAGGTAAAACTCCCTCACTGGACTACACCTAGCAAGTTTTACCTATACAGCACCGAAAGTTTTTCCAGATGTAATGGTATAGAGCGGTGGTTCTCAACCTGGGGGTCGGGACCCCTTTGGGGGGTTGAATGACCATTTCACAGGGGTCACCGCTCCTCAATCCTGCCCCGCCTTTTAAAAAAGGTGGTCTCACAGTCAATGGGAGCAGTGCTTCTGAGATCCCTGCGCTGGGGTTCAAACTGCAAACCCCAGGATTCCATAGGATGGTGAAAGTGGAATAATAGTGCTATAACAGTCTAGTGCAGAAATAGCCGGGATGACTTTCTCCTCTCGCTTTTGTTGTGCGTGGATCCTTGGCACTTGCCACATGCATGTGTTGTGTTCTTCGCCCTGACTGTCTTGCATTCCTTGCTTTTTGTATGTTCAGCGTCTGCACTCCCTTTAAGGGACGGAGGGAGGCAGGGAGGGAGTAAAACAAAACGCATCTGCTTATGCCACCGCCATCTTTCCTCTCTCCCTGTCCTTTCCTCCCTGTGCCTCGTGTAAAATGTGGGCTGTTTCGGTGTTGCCTTTGGGAGTGACTGGCTTTTTGAACTGTGGAAACCCAACATTCAGAACTAGAACTACTGCCTTAATTCTGGCATTGATGGACGCTTTCTGAGCTTAAAAAAAGGGGAGAGGGTTACCAGTTTTTAGACATTAGAAGTCTATCCAGAGCAGTGATTTAGGGCAGTGTTTCCAATCTATTTGATGTTGGAAATAACTAACTAACTAACTAACTAAATAATAAATAAATAAATAATAACAAAAATGATTTTATGGTTGGGGGACACCACAACATGAGGAACTGTATTAAGGGGTCGCAGCATTAGGAAGGTTGAGAACCACTGGTATAAGAATTCTTGGGAAATTCAATATTCTTTACCTAAGAAAGCTAAGCAATTATAGCTTCACACAGGACAGGGACAGCTAGATCTCAAGGGAAGTTACTTTTCTGTTGCTATTGGAGTTGAAATTTTATTACCTGTCTTTTATTGCCTTTTGTCCCTAGTCCTCACATGGCCAAGAAGAGGAACAGCCTCTGCCTGCACTGAGATCCCTCAATGCCTTCTTAACTGACAGCAGAATAACACCCGAGACAGAATATGGGCCTTATGACTTTAACATCCTCACTGAATGCTATATTTCTATGGCTACAAAATATAATGCATCCCACTGCTGAATGAATGTAATAAATGTACCATCCGCAGCTTCTTGAAGGAGGAGATACTATACTACACTACATAATTTTCAGCAGATCAATGGAACGTGGCAGAATGAGATGGTAAGAATCATACAAATACCCAGTTGTGCTACAAGTTGATTGTATGGAGAAGTTTGGCTGGGAAGAAGAAAAACAAATCAGTCCTTTGCAGAATGACTGCAGCCTGGTAGATATTTTGACCCCCTGCTATTAATAAGGCTCTATACGAGATGGAATATTTTTAACTCTTGAGCCTTGCCAAGACACACAGAATACTTGCAAGCGTAGCCTATATTAGATGAAGCAGGCACAGCAGTTCACTTAATCTGTTGGGGACAGGTGTTGCCAGCTGAAGGAAAGATATTCATCTTTTTAGACGTCAAGGCAAGAAACCTTGAGCTCAACTGTTCCCAGTGCCAAGCTCCCTTAAATATTTAAAGATTGTTTTACTGATCTCCTGAGGATGGTGGATTTAGGATGAGAGACTGCCTTGTTTAGATGAGAAGGGACGCCAAAGCAGATTTTAAAATCCCCTTTTAATTAGATGGTTAAAAAAAAAAAAGAAACCACCAAAGATCTGAAAGTTGGAAGTGAGGGTAAATTCCCTGAGGCAGGGACCTAGTCTAATAATACTCTAATAACAATAGTAACAATATTGGGAGGAGGTGAAAGGAAAAGAGAGTTTCTTTTTCTTTCTGCTTCCTCCTTGCAGACCACTTGCTGCTCCTAACCTGACTTTGAGCAGTGTGTCAAGATTATCAATGGCAGGATTGGAGAAAATGCAAACTTATATGCAGCTTCTCCCCCTACCCTGCAAAGTAGGATTCAAGGTGGCTTATGGAATAAAAAGAGATACAAGTAAAAACATATATAGCTAAAAACATGGAGAAAGTTAAGAGTAAAATTTTATTAAATGATCTATAGAATTAAAACCATGTAGACCATTAATTTATTAAAAGCAGTGCAGCCCTAAATTAGAAAACCCACTGTATAAAACAAGCCATTCCCAAATGCCTACTGGAATAGTAAATCCTTCACTTGATGGCAGAAAGATAGTTAAGTCTTCACTTTATGATGGAAAGACAGCAACTCCAGGGTGTCAGCTGCTGGGAACTCTAGCCACTGGTAGGGCCACACATCCCCATATTGTGGTATTGTCAAGAGAGAAATGCTCCTGGCAAGGGGCTAGTGGTGGCTGTAGACCTCTCTTCCCCCACCCTCCCCAGGGGCTAGGAGTTATTTACCACTTAGGCCACTTCTGCACTACACTGTTATAGTGCTATTATTCCCCTTTCAACATCCTATGGAATCCTGGAGTTTGCAGATAAGGGAGGAGCCGTTAGAATCTCAGCCAGAGAGCTCTTTGGCCTCAGTAAATCCCAGGATTCCACAGGATGTTGAAAGTGGAATAATAATACTATAGCAATGGAGTGCAGAAATGGTCTTACTCTCCAGTTGTGGGGTAAGGAAATATGTGGGTGTTCACTGCCTCTGAGATTCTAGCCTTGGTCTGAAAGCTAAGAATGTAAGGAATATTAGAAAATATTCCCCAAAATGGTTGAAAAACATGTTTTTCAAGTGTTGAGAAACCCTGTTCAGAAGAATCCTGGACTGATGAGAATCTTCAGTGTTTGAGAATTGTTTTGCAAAATATTCTGCATTTTCATGGCCTTGCCATGCTGCCAACTGATCTGCCAGAACACAAAGTGGTTACTCCAGTAATGTAGGGCCCACCTCCACAAAGGGGGCCCTTAATTTAGTCTTGCTGAGCACTCTTCATTTTGGCACCTCTTTCACTGTCTGGGCAGCCTCTGCCACTCAGCCACTCTCCAGCCCTCCATGCAGCTTGTCACATCACACCCCCTTTAGGTCAGTCCACAACCTGGTGGTGACTGTGGAACTAAGGTGCCACAGGCTACAACTCAGTTATCAGTTACGACTCAGGCTACAACTTAGGCAGTATGAGGCAGCATCCTCAAATGGAAGATTTGAGGTGGCAATAAAAGGGTTGCGGATTTTTAACTATTTAGTTCACTATTGTTGCATGTGCTTGTGCTATTTTATTTTATTTTATTTTGGTCTCATGTGCCAGAGTAACTTGCCTGGCTTTTAGTAAAAAATGCACTTTGCTTATAGAATCTTTTCCCTCTCATGTGCCAAAGTAATTTGCCTAGGTTTGGGGATAATACACCTTGTTCTGATTCAGGTAGCAAAATGTTTTGTGCCAGCTGTGTGAGCCAACTCAGCATGGAGCTTGGATGCTCGCCTGGCACTTATTTCAGGGGCCTATAAAGCACCAGACAGCCCACCTGGCTAGTATACAGTATTTGGCCTGAAGACTTACAAACTATACAAGTCTGCATTCACTAATTTTGTAACATTTTCAGATGGTGTCTCACTGGCTTGCATGATCTCACCAGTGCTGCTTTTCTTCCACAGAGGAAGATTCCAGAATTGTAAAGAAACATAATCTTCCAGAGGAAGCTTGTAAACAACTACTCACCAGTCACCTGTGGCATGTAAAAAGTTGCCTGTTGGCAACTGGGTAGAGAAAATGTATATGAACACAGCCTGTATGTGACTATCACAGGTATCTGTGGGCAGGGGTGCTAGCAGTAACTTCTGTAAGGCTCTTTTAGAGCAGTGTGTGAGCAAATGGATTTATTATTCCATCTCTGCCTTTAGAAAATCTGCTCATTACCACAGGAAAGGAGACAAACAAAATTAGCAGTCTGGATACCCGGAAAGGATTCTTGAAAGATTCTGAATGGAAAATAAAAGTTTTCAGAGAGCTGTAGTGGCTGGTCTGAGGTACCTTGAAGCAAATGGCCATGAATCAAGGACAAGCTGAAAGGATCTGCAGCCTTAGTTTAAAAAGGAAAGAGTCAGAATTCCTGCCAACATCAACAGCAATGAAAGATTAGACCATGGCACCTTCCAGACATGCACTTCCTGGTTGAGTATCCCTGTCTGCAGTACGTCACTGAGACACATTTATAAGGGCTAAGTAACCAGCTCTAAATATTCCAGAGGATTTACTGATAGCCCTGCCTTCCAGCTGCTCCATATCTGATGAAATGCAAAGGATTAAAACAACAACAGCAGAGTCCTTCCTCTAACATTCAAGAGGCAGTTCCCTTGACTCAAGCGATGAGCACATAACAGAGGAGGGGAATGCCAGAAATATCACTTCATTTGCTCTAGGTTTTCTATTTCACTCACCCTTTTAATCAAGATTATCTAGACTTCCTGTCCTTCTCAGTAGGTCACTACTGTCAGATCTTGCATCATTTTTTAAAATATATATATGAATCTTTTAAACAAAAAAGTGCATTTATTGGTGCTTTGATTGGCACTTTTATATTTTTAAAGCAGAATGAATGAAGAATGCCTAAAGAATAGTGAGACGGAATTCTCAGGCATTTACAGGAACCACATTCAGAATCATATTTTCTGGCCTCTGTGTATAAGAATCTATGCCAGGGATGGACAGATGATTTGCAATAGATCAGCAAGAATTTCTGAGTACCAGTCATTTAACAATGCCAGTTTAAATAAGATCCTCCTCAATGTCCCCATGTTGCCCTAAATTATGCTACTGGAACGAAGAACACTCAGTGTGAACAGGAGTAGATTTTTGTTCAGAAACACTCCAAGATCCATCTGTAAAAATTGGTCAGACTGATTGTCCTGAAAGACTAAAGCTTGGCCAGTCTTGAACTATGATTTTGACACTGTATGGAATATTCTGGGGGCTCCATGTCAGTGGGGCTGTGAATCAACTTGGGTTTTATTCTGATTTTTAAGGAACCCATCTCAGCTGTTGAACCCTATCTACAAAAAAGGCTCAGCACTGCAGATAGTTCCTTTAAAGCTAGTGGACTCATCACTAGCTACCACAGAAGGGAACCCAAAGCTTTACATATCTCTTTCACTCTGTTGACTAATTAATCAAAACTTCAGTTAACTAATTCAACCAATTAAAGGTTACCACCATCAAAAAAATTAGTAGTTGTTTGAGTTTATCTTTTTCAGAATCTATCAGGACTGATTGGATTCTTCATGTATCATAACAGTGAAAGCCGCATCCCTCTTGTGGCATGACAGGGACCATTTAAGACCATGTGAAATGCTCCAATTGATCAGATGCTGGTCCAGCTACTGGCCCTATCTTTGCCTTGAATAAACAGAAGGCAGAGGCTGGAATGTAGTCAGCTAGCTCCACTAGGGCCATGCAGTACCTGCTCATCTGTCTAGGCTGGCTGTTGTTGCTGTGTGCCTTCATGTCATTTCTGTCTTATGGCAACCTTGAGGTGAATCTATCACAGTGTTTTCTTGGCAGAATTTGTTCTGAGGGGGTTTGCTCTTGCCCTCCTCTGAGGCTGAGAGAGTGTGAGTTCACCAAGGTCACCCAATAGGTTTCCATGTCTGAATGGTGATTTGAACCCTGGTCTCCCAATGTCCTAGTCCAACACTCAAACCACTATACCAGAGTGGCTCCCCAAAATCTATTTGAACATATAGTCTTCTGGAGCGAGATGTGCTACTAGGGTACTAAGCATTTTATGTATAGCTCAGAGAAGGATGAGAAGGATGTTCACAAACCACTACTGATTGGTCGCCAATAGAGCTTGGAAGGATAGATATTACATGGAAGGATAGATGTTACACAGGCCATTTCCTGTGGGGGCCATTTCCTGTCTGCTGGCCCCTCCTTAAACTGCAAACCCCAAGATTCCATAGGATGTTGAAATGCAATAATTGCACCATAACAGTGTAGTGCAGAAATGGCCACACACCCCTTATAAATCTATACCACTGGTAGCATGAAAGAAATGGATGAACTGAGACTTTAGCCATCTTAGTGTTAGCTCAAGTCTAGCAAGTTCAGCCGCTTCCTCTATCCCCACAGTGTTGCAGTTCAAACAAATAATTTGGAAACCAATGTCTGAAGACAATTTGTACACACCTTGTTGATTCCTGGAGATCCTTCTGTTGCACCAAAACTTCTCTGTCCAGATGAAGGCACTTGGTAAACATCATGCCCCTGAAGACCATGGCCAGTAGGTACCTGGTAGATTCCCTGATTCTGATAAGAAGGTGGCACTTGGTAGACTGGATCTCGAGGTGAAGAATGTGCATTTGGCACTTGGTAGACTTTTTGCTGGTTAAAGGGTTGATGTACTGATCCTGAATTTGACAAGTCTTGGCTGGGTGGATTCTCTGGTACAGGGCCTATCAGAAGCTTCACACGATTGCCAGGAACAATACCTTGCCGTCCGTGTAAAGAACACAGCCACCAACCTTCTAGTCCTTCAGTGTTCTGTTCTATCACTGTCAAAATGTCACCTTTGCGGAAGGCCAGCTCTTCTGCACATTCTGGGACATTATCATAGAGGGCTCTTGCCATAAGATTCTGCAGAGAAAACAAAGAGTAGGAAAGAACTTAGCAAGGTATTTTTTAAGTGAGAGCTGTGTATCCAAATGGGCAACTGCCCCTGGCTTTTGAATACCCAAGGAACATATACAATTGAATCAGTGAACCTTATGATTAACCACCCATTTCATGCCTTCTGCAAGTTACTGCAAATCAAGAATAAAAATAATGCCCAAATATATTTTGCAGTCTCCGATCAGCTGTGGCTTTAAACCAGTTTTTCTAAGTTTTGGTAGGAGTTCTAGGTTTTTTTTCCTTTTTAATTCACATACATTCTAGTTGGACAGCAATATAAAAATTGCTGGGATACTGATGTACATAAATGCATTTGCCACTCTGTACTGACTTCCTACTTTCTTTAAAAAAAAATCAGGTTCAATACAATCTGAATGTCAGGATGGTATGTGGTGGAGATGCTTCCACTTAAGAAGCTTTAGAATGGGAGAATGGATAGCCAGTAATAACTCCTTCAAAAAAAAGCAACAAACCCCTGGAAGTCTGGCATAATGTCTTCAATTCTGGAAGCATCTGAATATTTTTAAAGAAGCATATATGTGAATAAGGAAGTCATTACAGAGATGTGGCATTGTCAAATAGCAGTGATCTCAGACACAGCCAGACATCTGATGAAAAAAGTCAATAAATGCACCCTCTCAACAACCTCAGCCTTTTATATTGCATATCATCATCACCATTACCACACTATTACCATCATTATCATCTACAGAACCTAGAAACAACAGTACGTATAGCAAAAATCACATTAATTCTGGAATCTGGTATCTAAAGCATTTCCTTCATTTTGCTGGGCAGGAATAATTTCCTTATGTTTCCTTTTTGTTGGGGGAAAGAAGCCTAGAAGTTAAGATTCAAGGATTTCAAGGGTGAAATATAGTACATAGATTTCTACTCAACATAATACGGTAGAAGAGAACAAAAGTTTGTACATATTTGTTGAAATCTCAGAATGTGAACTTGCTAAGTTTTTATCTCAGTTTGACACATGTTTTAAAAATCTTTTCAGAAAGACACTCCAGTACAGTGTTTTCTAAAATGCAATGGCACTTTAACATCTGAAAAGTATTATGGGTTGAAAATGCTCTACTTCCTACATGGCAAAATGTTTATAAATACTGTATAAATATTTGTATAATACCATAAGATGTTGTTGCATTACAAATCCTAGCAGTTCTAGCCAGCACAGGAAATGGTGAGGACTGCTGGGACTAGTAGTCAAATAACATCCAGAGGACCATGTGATTTCTGGCCCGGCTTTAATCAATGCAGAACATGTAGGTGTTAGGAGAAAAAAATTATGAAAGAATGCATACAGTGCAGAAAATGTTATGAATTTCCAAGCATGGAGAGAAACAAAGGCTTGAAACCTGATGCAAACAAAAGATGAGATGGGAATGCAGCCAACATCTGGAGGGGCTTGCTGATATGCAACAACAGTTTTTCACATCCCTACTTTCAAGTGCAAGATCTAGCAGTTTCTTCACAAATTCATCTTTCATCAACATAAAATAAGAAAGTGTCTAACCCTTCTGGATGTAGAGAACATGTTTAAAATATGTGAGTGGTCGTCTGTTAAGGATCTGAGCGGAGTTTCCAATGATCACACAGTTGGTTTTTCATCGCTCTCATTTGCGCATGCTCTCTCCCCCAGTTGCTGTCCACTTGCCAATGTCCTCCACCACACATCTTGGCCCCCACTTTTGAAAAGCATCCATCCAAATAACTGCAAAGACACAATTCAAATACTGCTATCAGAATCAGAATATGATGGATTATACCAGTACCTGGAATCAAATGGATCAAGGCACTAAACTGCTATATGTTTCAAGCCAACAGCAAAAGAAAATGAATCCTTTAATTCAAATGTACCATCCCAATTTCTTCCTAAAAACTGGTCATGCTCACAAGCCACAAGACACAGTGTGCCTGGTGGACATCATATGTAAAGCTGTCTCTGCTGATAAGCCATGATCCATTAACCACCCAGACGGTGAAACCATGATTTGTTGTTGGCTTATGAGCTTTGTTTTATTTAAACCCAAGTGGATCTATGTTGTTTGGCTATGTGGAAGAAGAACATTACTATCTCAATCCCTAATCATTTGTGTTTTTTAAGAAATTTCCTAAGCTTTGATATGAGTTTAAAGGATTTAAACGATTTTTCTTCTCTTTAAGTAAGATATTTTCTGGTGATGAGCCAGAAAAGGAAAAGTCACGAGGATACTGAGGTAACCAAATGTATTTGCTACTTTGTGATCGTATGAGATGGGCATTTTTACTGGGTGTCTGTTCTCCCATGTATTTATGAATAAAAGCTTACCCATTGTGTACAATCAGACATTCAGATGGTGTTAAATGTATTTTATTTTTTGAAAGAAGGGAGAAATTCAACAACCCTGAATGTCTAAGTGTATGTAGTGGAGACGCTTTCACTCATAAACCTTTTGAATGGGAGAAGAGACACCCAGTAATAATGCCCTGTCCCATACAAGCAGAGTCACATAAGTGCCAGGACCTAACTCTGCATCCACCATAGTGGGGTGGGGAATGTTTGAGTTCCAGATGTCTTCGACTGGAGCTGAAACTCTCCCAGTGTATACTATTAGTCATGCTGGTGGGGCTGATGGGAACTGCAGGCCAAACCATATGGCAGGCCCTGCCCCTGCATAATACAACACCCTGGCCCTCCACCTTGTTATATAACATAAGCCTAGCCCATACCTATCTAAAAATATGCTGTCTCTGTTTACAGAGAAAACATGGTTTGCCTGTCTCTCTCACACTCATTCACTCACTTTTCTTTTCTGCATACATGGCTGTCTGGCAGAAATCGTCTGCCAACAAGGCATTCAGAGAAAAGCAGACACAAGCCGCAGAGGCTGTCATTCTTGGAAGCCTTCATAAAGGCTCAGAACACTTCATTTCTTGGCTGGATGCGTTATAGCAAAGCACACTGGCAGCTATTAGCCTGTCCATTCCTGCACTCCAGAGAAGGCAGACATCTGGAGATGAATGGCAAGCTACAAAATTAAAGGTATTAGAAGCCCTAAAAACTATACAGCCATGGCATATACAAAAGCAATCATGCCAATCAAGTTGATGATTAGCAGCTTCTGTGAAGACTTTCAACAACACACAGGTTATGGTATCCCAAAAATGACAACAGATTTTCTTAGCCTGACATCCTGTAACCATTTATTCAGGAATAAGCTCCATTACGCTCAATGGCCCTTACTCCAGATAAGGCATATGTAGGCTTGCTCCATGAAGCCAGATTTTGCTAGGAGATGATCAAAATCCAAAGCTCATTTGCCCATTAATATAAATCAGTTTGGCAGTGTTTTATTTCAACCACTCAGGTTTATCCTCCAAAAGAGGATATTTGTAAAATAAATATTATTTAAATGTGTATTTTGAAGGAAAAGCTACATGTAGAATCAAACAGTTGGAAGGAACCTGAAGGGAAATCTGGTCTAATCCTTTGACACTGTAAAAATCAACAGCTAAAGCATATCTGGAAGCTGACCACCGAAACTCTGTTTAACAGCTTCTAGTGAAGGAGAATCTTCTACCTTTAAAGGCATTCTATATCCCAAACTTAAACAGTTCTTACCATCAGGACATTCTTCCTAAGGTTTAGCAGATATCTGCTCTTTTGTAATTTCAGGCCATTGGTTTGGGTCCTCACTTCTAGAACAGCAGGGAAGAAGCTCACTGCATTTTCCCTATGATAGCCCTTCAGAGTTTGAAAGATGGCTATCAGCTCTCAAGGCTTGTTTTCCCAGGCTAAGATGTCTCCCTTAAGACATCTGAGGAGATACAAGTTCACTGCTCCATCATCCGTTCCCAGTGGTACGTTCATTCTTTCAAGAAAGACTAGCATCCCATCTCAACTTGGATAGTATTGTACCAACCTAATTAACTATACTGTATTGATCATAGTTCTTCTGCTCTTTTAGTTGAATCCCTACAAACCACAACAGCAGCAACAACAGAAAAAACCCCATGTACAGCCATTTACTTGAGCAACTTTCAGCTTCACGAGCTCAATGAAGAATGAATTGGTCCTAAATCTAGCTTTAAATATACAGATCCTTTTACTGACTTTGTTTAATGGTTTATTTTAATTATGAATAAGGCAATGGATTTTTTTAAGTAATTTGTAGGTGAAATTATACTACTGTGATAAAGCAGGAGAGAGCAAGCTTCAAAATTACAGAATGTATTTCAAGTAGGGTTCTAACTAATTTTAACAAGTTTTAACTGATTAATCCCCCACCTCTTGACTGATTAGGTAGCTGCATTTAAATACATTTGCATGTTACAAAATATCAACACAGGTGTCTTTTTCAGTACTTCAAAAATCATTTTCTCCAGAAACTTGTTAAGTCAATGTCTTCCTTTTTTTTCGAAGTTCTGTTTATTGCTCCTGGGACAGATCTGGATAAAGAACACCTGCTTCTGTAGTCTAAATTTTGGGGAAACTGCTCTGGCCAGTCTGTACCAAGTCTAACTACCTTTGACTTCTCCTAACTCAATGCGCCAGGTCTCCTTTTTTACGGCTGGGTGCCCAGAAGGAAGGCATTTAGTTTGTGCAGTCAAGCACAGCCATTCAGATTTCCAGTATTTAATTAGAACAAATACATTTAATCCAGCAGGAAAGAAATCAGAATGACAAAATGTCAGCAATCATTTTGGGTGCCAGTCACAAGAAATATGAATGCTAATAAAAGAGAATTACCTCTCTCCACAAAAGCCTTGGGCTGTACAAGGCCTTGGCTAGAACTCTAAAACAGGTTCAGCTTCCTGGCCTGATAATCCAGAGACAGTAGATTCAGAAATATTGCTCACAGGAATATTAAAAAAGGAGCCAGTGTGTTGTAGTGGTTTGATTATGTCCCCACAGACCAGAGTTCGAGTCCCCACTCAGCCACAGAAGTCTACTGGGTGATGTTTGGTGCATCACACACTCTCAGCCCCAGGAAACTCTGTGATAGGTTCACCTTAGGGTTGCCATGAATTGGAAATGACTTGAAGGGACTTGACAACAATGTGAGAGAAACCCCAGATATTCACAAAAAATAGCCACTTTTTAAAAATAAGAAATCGTGATTTATTTTAATAAACCAATATATTAATAAATAATTGTATCATTTAAATAAGTAATATGCTTATTTTAAAATGGTTTCTTTCTATCCTTTTCTTCAGTTGTGACTGCAAGATATAATATGCATGCTGGTTCATTGACCTTGTGACATTCTCTGTTATTCTTTCAACTTTCTGTTTTGGTGCATAGGTTGCTACAGACAAATCCTGAGAGCTAATCTCCCTCTGATTAGGGGGGAAAAATCATCTCTGAAATGACACAATGATGTGGGCATGAAGCCAGAACCATGATAAAGAGTGGATACTCTTGAATTATCTATTTTTTTCACACACATCCAATTCAGGGCAAAGTGATAGAAGAAATGTTCAGGAGAGATACAAAGCAACAGCTTTGAAACAGCAAAGGAGGAAAAGGCCAGCCAGAGTCAGGGTGGGAAGACTGGGAGTGCCCATCATGCCTAATAAACGTAAACAGGGAGGGAATGACGTAGGTGGCAAGGTAGTGGGAGGTTCACGGCAGCCTTGAAACAAACACTCAGTGAGGTGATAATACACTGAGAGATTACGTACAATGACTTCTTTAAAGGCTAACAGCCTCTGGTACAAAATACCAGAGAGCAGGAATCTCAGTCTACATTTCCATCAGACTGCAATAATTAGTAAGGAAATAGTTTAACAATCCATTCTTCGCCAGACTCTCTTGCCCCAGCCAGAGGAGGAAAGCACGTAGCCTTGTATACACTGTGTCCTATTCCAGAATGATTAACCTTAGGGGGTTTTTTTCCACTTGCTGCCACCTACGCAGACTGAGAGTTTATTATTACAGTTTCCTTGGTAGTTATCACCTTGACTAAGCGAAGGAGAAATGCCCCTCACTTTCCATTATGAACTGTTTTATGCTATCAAAAGGTTCATCCCTTTTCTCTGGTAATGTTTAGATGGCGAGAGGAAAAAGGAGAGGTTGGGAAGTGGGTGGAGGTGGGAAGGATCTTAAAACAAAATGAATGATGAAAGAGTCCTAAGCGTGTGAATGTAATTTGCCAAAAATTTTTTTTTCAAAGTAGGCACAAAATCGCCTTTCAGACTGTTTATTTCTGCCTGCATGGGTTTTGCTCCAGATAAGTGAAGTGGCAGTGATTTGTGTATTATTGGTGGCACTGTAAACTGTGTGACACAAATCAGTTTGAGAACTAAGGGGTCTATCTTATTTATTATCCATTTCACCCTTCCTCCAATTGGTTGTGAGAAAGTTGAAAATAGCTTACCTACCACAACAACCCTGTGAGGCAAATCAGGCTGAGAGACCATGAGTGCCATAGTTATAGAGCAAATGTTGGAGACTGTACAAGATTCTTCATCTGAGACTGATGTTAAGAATTACTTTCACCTGAGCAAGATTCTTTTTCTTATTAATTAAAAGTGTTCTCTCTCCATGCCTATGCCATCACTGTGTCACAAAGGACTAAGCAGCGCTTGGAAAATTTACTTTTTAGACTACAATTCTCAGAATCCCCAACCAGTAATGCCAGTAGACTATTCAATCTTATGGGCCAGTTGCCAGCGGAGATGTCAGTTCTCACACAGAGCAGATGATAAAAAAAAGTACAGTGTCTTAGAAGTAATAATAAGAAAAATCAAGGAGTAAAACAGGGTCAGAGTATAAACAGAGGCAAGTTCAAACTGTGCTGTCCTTGTTGACAATGAAACATCTCTAGTCTGAAAGCTGGCAGACAGTTTTGTGACAGATTTCTCGCCCACTTCAAATCCTCTTCAACTTCCCTCATTTCTCACCCCTGGGATAAAGTGCCTATTGTACTATGCCCTTAAGGAGGAAAACTACTGAAGCACTCCATACTGCAAACCTGTCTGCACAAAAAAAGAGCTTCTGTGAGAACTAGGACTGTGGAGATCCCATCATTCAGATAACAACTTCATGGTTTTACAGTCTTCTGTTTTTGTTTTTAAGGATGTTGATGAACATCATGTTCTGGTTATATGAAAACCCCTGATGGTATCCTGGTGACCTTTGCAATGTTGTATGAATACATGATTAAGATGTCACTTGGGCTGCCTTAGCTAATACTGAATTCTACAACAATTAAACAAATTTTGCTGCTGACTTCATGTAAGGCACTTTGGGGGACTTTTCAGGTAAAGAGCAAGGCCAGCAATGCTTTAAACAAAACAAAACGAGTTAACATTAGAAAGAACTGCAACCACTTTTACAGAAGGATCACCCCTTCTCATATCTGAAATGCTGTGTGCTTATTTGTAGCCAAGTACAAGCCACTAGGAGTCAAATATTTGAAGTGACTAAGTATGTTATTTGTAGTGTAGTGGTTTGAGCTCTGGACCATGACCCTGGAAACTAGGGTTCGATTCCCTGCTTGGCCATGGAAACCCACTGGCTGACCTTAGAGTGTCACACAGTCTCAGCCCCAGAAAACCCAGTAATTGGTTCCCCTTACTGATGCCGTAAGTCAGAAACAACTTGAAGGCACACAACAACAACAACAACAACAACAACAGCAGCAGCAGCAGCAGCAGCACTTGCAGTAGTGGATCCCATAAGTATTTTGTGAAGTTAGGTGCAGCAGGATCTATTTCAGAGGAAGGAACTGGCAAAACCACTTCTGAATATCCCTTGTCTATGAAAACCCTATGAAAAATTCATAGGGTTGCTATAAGTTGACAGGCAACTTGAAGGTGTACCTACACATATACAGGATTTCTTTGAGATTTCTTTACAGAGCACAGTGGTCAAAAATAATGCCAGCAGTGCATCTGATTTGGCAAAAAAGGTATCTCAAACACTGCCAGCTGTCCCACCCCAACCCCTGTCTCTATGATGTGTTTTTAATGCAAATAAAAATTGAAAGTTTTCAAGACCTTGGCAGGAACCATGAGAAGGCACTGAGTCCTGAATTCTCTGCTGCTTCATTCTTGTGCATCTCCAGGGACTGCCAAGCTGTCTAGAAGCGATGGAGTGTGGAAAGATTCTGGCCCATACAGAAAAAAAGCCAGGATCTCAATTCATAGATCTTTTGCAGATACCCTTGTTTCACTTTTTGTTGGAAAAGTCAAAAGGATCTCAATATGGTGTTGTTAACAACTTAAAATGCATTCTTAATTATAATATGTGTGTTTTGTTAAAAAAAAGGGGGGGTTCAGGAGAAAGAATTAATGTCTCGCATTTTCTATCCTGGCACAATGACCTAAATTCACTTCCAAAACATACCAGGTAATGCCAGACATATTTTACAGGTATGGTGGGCACACATCCAAGACAATAACTAGATTCCAGAGGTTTCGTTTTCCTTCTCAAGACTCTGATGGAGTGCATAAATGATTCAGACTTTAAGACCAATCCTGTAAAGGCTTGTTGATTAGTGTCTTCTAATGCTAGGATGAACAGAGTTTGAGCTTGCAGATTTAAAAAATATTTTTTTAAAAAATCTAGCAATCCACCCTCCAGATTCTGGAGCAAAAGACATACATTCAGAATTCCATAATTCTAAGCTGAGGAATTTGTTTTCAGCACCAGAACAGGACAAACTTTAGAGTCCTTTCACACCCTAGTTATCCCAGGCTACCTCCATTTCAGGAGTATAACTGAGGGAAAATGGTGAGTCACTTGTTCCTAGTATTCTTAAGTAATTGGGATTCAGCAATCTTTACCAATGTACTGCGGACCACCCAGAGATGTACTAGTAGATTCTGATCTACATTCTGTCCACTGCCTTATTTTATAATCAAGCTGTGGAAATGTTTAGAAACAATGACTAGGTTCATACATTCTCTATCTCTGGTATCAGAAAATTGTTCTCAAGCAAAGCTGATGATACATTGTCTAATGAAGAATATTTTGAAGACCAAAATTCAACAAATACCAGAACTGTTCCTGCTGGGGCCAATGAATAATCAGGTTGACAAGAAATGTGTTAAGAGTCATATAGTATATGATTGTGGCAGCGAGAATAGTGTACGCTCAGAAGTGGAAAGATCCCATGATTCCACCTCAAGAAGATTGGAGGATGAAATTATTGGACATGGTGGAGACGGATGAATTGATGACATTATTAAGAGGTGGTTCTCTTACTGATTACAAAAAACACTGGGAAAGGGTTATATTGTTTTTAAAGCCAAGAGGGTTTGATTAATTGGTAAGATTACACTTGTTATGGTGGAACAGTATAACATTGTGATATTAGGAAAGTTTATATTAATAGTGTATTATTTGGGTAACAGTGGATAAAGTCTTACAAATTGTTACCAATATAGATAAAAGTAGGTAAAGAATTTAGAGAAAGTCTAACTAAGGATAACTAACTATTGTTCTCTGAGCAGCTGGAAGTCAAACGTGCATTCATTTTTCCTTTTCTGTTTCAGTCTGTCTTACAGTTAGTAATAGTTTGGTTGGTGAGATATTTGTGTATTTATTTAGTTTAGTTTGTCCTTTGTAGTGAAATTTTATGTGTTCTTGTTTTATCCCCTCTCTGCAGTTTTATATTTCTTTAAAAGGGTGTCAACAAAAAAAATTTTTTTTTAAAAAAAGAAAGTTCTTCAAAAGCAGAGATGAGCAACATATAGCCTTCCAAAATGTTGCTAGTTTCTGCCAGAATAGCAAATAGTGAGGAAAGCTGAGGGCACATTTTCCCACATTTGTGCTAGAGTAAAGTGGCAATTTGAACCTCTTAGAAAATATGACAAAGGAAACTCAAGTTCCAGTTTACTTAAAAGATATAAACAGAAGTGGGAACAAGAGATTAGAGCCTGTATCAGACTCTAAATGGATTGAGGGAGAAAGCCACGTAGTATTTGTCCTAATTTAATTTTACTTAACCCTGTTTATTTTACACTCTTGTTTCTCATCTGTGAAGACAAATCTTTCCCAAGAGAAACTGCTGGATTAACCCCAAAAGTGAATAAAGGGCACATCATCGTTTGTAATAATGAAATCATGTGGAATTGTCTTCTTTGGCTTCTCCTGAAGTTAATTCATGAATTCTGAAATGCTGTAAACTCTTGGAAATGCAAACTCATGAATAAAGATGTGGCAAATCACTACTTTGGCCCTTTCTGCATCTTTACCTTTTTTCGGCACTGGGGTACGGAAATTGCACAAGCAGCCTCCAGCAAGAGGCTCTTGTGTCCCTGCTGCTTCAGCTCTGCATGAGCTGCCTGCTCGTGTGAGAGCCCTGCCTCTTCCTTCTGCAGTGCGGCCTGGGAGTTTCCCAGGCTGCACTGGCACAGGAAGCATGACCAGCGTGGCTCTGGAGGCTCCGCATGCCAGGTAAGTGTGCACGGGGCCCAGGAGCAATGTGCGATTGCACACCATTTTCGGTTTCAAGCCGAAAATGAAAAGGTGTGTGATCAGCGCCTGTCAGCCCCTGAAGCATTGTGTGATTGTGAGTGCGTCCTGCAGATTGCTCCTCACAATCGTGCAACGCTTCAGGCACCCTTTCGCATGGCAAATACCATGTGGAAAGGGCCTATGAAATGCCCATTCTTTATGCCAATGCATGACTAGCAATAATGTCAACTGTATCAACCCATCTCCTTGGAAGTGGGGGGAGATACTTTGGGACAGCTGAGGTTGGCTACATTCATATGTTTCACTAAGCCAGGATTTCATTTTATGAGGAAAGTGCTAGACTCAAGTGCTCCCTCCTCCTACATGGCCAGGAGGAGGAATAAACTAGCATTTAGTTTGACCAATTCTTGGTGTATTATGAGTAAATGAGATATTGCAAAATAAACTCTGGTTTGCTTTAAAACAAAACAGAGTTTGTCAGAGCCTGTACAGCAACTGACAAAGGCTGTTTCTGCCTTATACTATTATAGTGCTCTTATTCCACTTACAACATCCTGTGGAATTCTGGGGTTTGTAGCTTACTGAGGCCAAAGAGCTCTCTTACTGAGAATTCTAAATGCCTCCTCCCTAAACTGCAAACCCCAGGATTCCATGGGATGTTGAAAGTGGAATTATAATACTGTAACAGTGTAGTGCAGAAATGGCCAAAGTTTCCATTAAAACCACAATTCCTGCTTCTCATGTACAAGTCAAACTAAATACTGATTTATTTTTTCTCCTGACAGTGCAGAGGGGTGAAAGGGCAGTACCTGAGCCTGGCACTTTTTACAGACTCCTTTCTGCTCATGCAGACAGCACTACATCTTGGCTCAGATTTCTGTGTGAACACAGTTACAGCCATTCTTGCACAAGGGAGCCATTGCACAGGCACATCTTTTCAGAAACGGCTCAGTCAACACAACTACATTTCAAAGAAGCAAATCATATGTCGGGCTTGGTATTTTGTGTGATTGTGTGTGTGTGAGAGAGAGAGAGATTGAGAGAGAGACTGAACAAGAGAGAGAACGCGAAAGAGAGCATTCCAAATTTTACGGCAATTCTCTGTTACAAGCAGACCATATAAATGTTCATGAAGAAGTATGGTTCTGAGGAATGCTCATTAATTAATAGCACATTTTAACTGGTGCTAGTCTGGGTAAAAGCTGGAGTTTTAGCTTGTTTGCTCATATGATTGTTATTCATTTAAAATGCATGTGAACAAGCATTTCCAAACTCAAAGCAGATCTCAAAGCTGTTGTTGTTTTGAATCTTCTTTTCTCACACTGTCATCTTATAGTCAGGCAGTACATTATGCCCTCGCCCTCATATGAACCAGACCCATGTCATTATTTGGGACCATTTTTTTTGGCTCTAAAGAGATGAAGAAAGCCCCACCCACCATCAAGCCCCCCAGAACCTTGTGTTATCCTCCTTACCACTTAAGTCCCTCTCAAAATGGTGACAGGGAGTGACAGAATATCATTTTTCCCGCCATTTTGAGAGGGACTGCAGAAACAGAGGTATTCAGGCTTGTTGTGAAGGATGTGGCCGATGGGGGTACAGGGGCTGGAAATTTGATCCTGACTCTCATACAGTTGTCCATCACTGCTATACAGTGATGCTGTAAAAGACTTGTACTATGGGTGGTACTATGTACTATGGGAGTACTATGTACTATGGGAGCCTGGAATTCACACTATATACCTGTATATAACCCAGAGAGATCCAGGCCCAGCAAGATCTCAGAGATAAACAGATTGGTACAGGTCTTAAATGAAGAGAGTGTAGCAAGAAAGGAAAGACAAGGAACCTGTAATCACATTTCCAGAACTTCATGGGCTTTTCCAGTGGAACACTAGCAATACTGCAGTGATATTTCCTTACATATTTTGTAAAGAGGCAAACTCTACGCTCTCCCTCCCAGCTCATACTAGCCAATGCTTTGGAAAATCAACAGATGAACAGAATTCTGTCTGTATCTCTTTAATCCTCTCCCCAAAAGCCTTTCCTATATTTTTTTTAAAGAAAAAGTTGTAGGCGTTTTCCCTTATAATCACAGCAATTTTAATGTGCCTTCCATACCATGATTAAAAAAAAGAAGAAGAAGAACCAAACCAAAAGTCAGGCAGTAGAAGGTGGGGCACCAAGCAAAGCAAGTATGATCTCACTTATGATTTTAAACATTGCCACACCAAAAAAACAGAACTGTGTGGTGGAAAAACCACACAATTCCCCAAGCAATTACAAAAAGTTCCTGCTGAAAAGAGACTGGAGGTTGGGTGCTGTGGAACAAAAGCTGACTAACAAAACAATATGGGAAAGTAAAAAAGGGGGAAAAAATGATAAAGCAATATGACATATAGTAGCTCCAACTCTCCCTATAAAATGTGGAGGAAACCACTTAAAATAAGTTTGAGGTCAAGGTATTCACATAGCATCAGGGCATCTGAAAAACAGGGATGTAAACTTTTCCTGGTTTCATTCTCAAAAATCTTCTTCCTGCCGGGTGAAATTACAAGAAACTCGGTCAATTTTCAATGATACTTCCCACTTGGGGACTTTTGGGGGAAAAGGAAGAAATCATATGTGGAAAAAAAAACCTTTAAAAAAAAAACACAAAAGCAACAATCTTGCATAAGACACTGGCCTGAATGGTATTGGTTAGCTCCAGCTCAAGGAGATCCACTGAATCAATTGCTCAGTGGTGAATTAACACATATGTAAATCCTGTTGGTTCAATAGATCTACTCTAGTTGAGTCTAACAATAGGATTTAGGTCATCATTTTCTCTGCAAACTACTTTTTCACATTATCTTTTGCAAAAGAGAGAGAGTGACTCCAAATACAAATAAAAAAATAAAAAATGTAGCAGTTGACCATTATTTTAATGGGCACATCAGTGTTCCAGGGATATCATTGCTTGTCCAGGATTTGTGAATATTTTTGAACCCCTACTGAAGAATCATGTTGGTTCACTGATGTCTTTTTGTACTGATTAACTGAATTCATTCTCTCAGACTCTGATCTGGATGCCCCAGCTCTGAAAGCTACTGGGAACAGAATCTTCCCTGTGGTGGGACCTCAGTTATAGAATACAGACACTGTCTTGAAATCTATCCTACATCCTCTTTGGCTATGCCTTTGGTAAAAAAATATCATGATTCATTCATTCATTCATTCATTTAGTATTTTGCTATTCTTTATTACTGTCTCATGTGATTTAGAGTTATGTGGATTTTATATGACAGTGTTTTAAATTGGATTGTAAGCCATCTTGAAGAGCTTGTGTTGGAAAGTCAGGGTGTAAATGTTTTCCATAAGTAATATGTTAATATTTGCTATGGGTGTGAGAATTATGGTTGACTGTACTTATGAGCTGCAACTTCACACAGTCTGTTCCTTTGAAGGCCAGGGCTGCTTGTATGAAGAAAGAACCTACTGTGTGACCGGTCATCATAACAAATGTCATCTTGTATCCAAGAATGGAAATATCATCTATCTGAGCTACAAATGGGGACAATCAAACTGCCTGAAATGTGCCTTAGTAATATGGCAAAATGTGGGTCTAAATTTGTAATATGTAAACATTTTATCCAGCAGAATGCTATAGGAAGCTCTTATCTGACTAATACTGAAATTGCCAGAAAGATTAGTTCTGTTACATCTCTAAAATGTCACAATTTAATATGTGCAGTCTAAATGTGAGTGACCACCATGCAATTTTATAACTTAAAAATAAAACTGATTTATGAGTTACACTTATAATTATCCCTTCCTCCAATGGCTTCAAGGGGGCGTAAATCATTCTCCTCCATCCTGTACTTTATCCTCGCAATACCCCTGTGAGGTAGGCAAAGATCATCCAGTGAATTTCAAGTCCCAATCCAATATTTTAACCACTATACCTCGAGTAAGATAGAGAAATAAAACTTTTCATCATCCACCTGTCCAGAGCAACCATATGTGAAAACTTCTAGACAATCAAATGATTTCCACATTCATTTTATCTCTGTGTAGCAGGGGAAACAATCCAGGCACAAACAGTATTCTTTCTACTACAAATGGCAATGTCAGAATTTTTCTGCATAAATAGTTTGCTGGAACCTATGGATTAAGCATTGTTTCTCTCAATTCTCCATGGCTATTTTTTGAAAAAAAGAAGCAAGAGCTAGATTTCACTCTTTGGGAGGTAAGATTTTATTCCCACGATTTTAAAGCATTCCTCAAAGGCTATTGTCTCTATATGAGTCACAGGGCTTCCTCCACTGAAATTTCAACTTCCCAGTCAATGGGGCACATCGTAAGAAGGGCCTCTTAATACGCTGCCTACATTCATGTAGGCTAAGTCCATTCTTAGTTCTTCCCTTCTTCAGAGCATACTAATCCAGCCTGGTTGTATCAATGAATGAATGAATGAATGAATGGGTGTAAAACACAAACTTCAAACAGCAGGACTTGGCCTTTCTTCCCCTAGCAACTAAAAAGTTAGACTGTTTTCATCATCTTACACAGTGTTTCCCAAATGAAATTTTAGCAGTTGTGGTTCTCTCACTTCCAAGTGCTAGTCAGATATAAAACTGGAACAGAAAAGAAAAACACATAAGCATTTTCAGGGCTGTTGTGGGCTTTCCAGGTTTTGAGGCCATGTTCTATTAGTATTTTCTCCTGACATTTCGCCTGCCTCTGTGGCCAGCATCTTCAGAGGATATGGCATCTTCATATCCTCTGAAGACGCCAGCCACAGATGCAGGTGAAACCGCAAGAGAAAATACTAATAGAACACAGCCTCAAAACCCAGAAAACCCACAACGATCTATGGATTCTGGCCATGAAAGCCTTCTACTTTACATTTTCAGGGCTGTTAAATCTAAAAGGCAACAGAAGGGAAACTCAGCAGTTTCCTGTCAGTTACAAATTGTCACAAGAAAATGGACTTCAGAACTCAGCCTGTGTGTATGTATGTCAAGTTGCCTGCTGACTTATGGCAACCCCATGAATCTCACACTTCTTCTTGGGCAAGGAATACTCAGAGATGGTTCTGTCTGTTCCTTCCTCTGAAATGTAGCCTATAGCACCTGGTATTTGTTGGTGATCTCCCATCCATGTACCAGCCAAGGCTGCATCTGCTTAGCTTCCAATATCAGATGGGTTCTGGTGCCTTTAGGATATTCAGCCCCTAAGAACTTGGCCTAATATGCATAAATCTAATCTTTATCACCAGCAGCAACTGTTTTTCACAAGAAGCAGTGTTCTCATACATGGGTAGATAGATCACATCCCGTCCTGCAAAACAAACCTTTCCCTACCGGACATAATGATTGAAGCAATACCAATTTATAATCCATTTATATATTTATTTGTGTAGATGCATAATCATATTATACACACACACACACGTACATATTTGTGTATTTCACTTAGATTTATCCAATGAAAATTTAATAGGAAAATGTAAGTGTGTGTGTGTGTTTTAAACAGACTCTTTATTGATATTGGTTCTATCCTGTTTGTTCCATTTTTGTGTAGGACTGACATGTCCTCTCCCCTCCCCTGCTTTTTTTAAACTTTAATTAAGCAATTGCATTAGATTTCCCCTTTCTTCCAATGATCTAAAGAAAATGTACATGGCTTGCCCTCACTTCATTCTCACAATCCTGTCAGGTAGGTAAGACGGGGAGAAAGTATGACTAGACCAAGATCACTCAATAAGTATCTTGGCTCAGCTGGGGCTTGAACAAGGATCTTCTAAGTCCTAGTCAGACATTTCAGACACTGAAACTCCACTGTGCTCTCAGCCATTATAAGAAGGGTGGTGGTTCTGAGCAGCTTATTTGTCCAATGCTTATCTTTTGAATGGATGCTCTATGCTAAAGATGTTCTGGGAAGGCTGCCTTGGAAAATCAGCTGGGTTATGGGACAGGTGATTTTCCAAACCACTCCTTCTAGAATGTAATGGCTTTGAGGACCCACCATAACGATAGGCATTGGAAGAATAAGGTGCTTGGAGTCAGCAGTCTTCTTTTCTTGTTGGAGATACAGTGACAGTTTTGCCTGAATTTTTCCAGTGCTGCTGTGTGACCCTGTAAAAGTGCAACTGCTAGCAGAACAGACCATTACACTAGCAAAGTGCACTATTAGGATTCTGGCTTACCTTCAAATCCTTAATAAGCTATAAAGTTCACTTGGGGTCTCTGTACTGGACAAATGCCACTCCTTTCCTTTCTCTCTTTCTTGTCTAATTCTCTTCATGTGGTTGCTTTGTTGTGAGGCAAAAATACAGGTGCCATCTGGGTGCCTTGAGACAGAGCTTAGTTTGGAATGGTTATCTTTGTTAGAGATTACAGCTCCCAGAATCCTGGGATTCTAGGAGCTTTTCTCCAAAAATAACTTTTCCAAGCTCTAGGGCAAAAGGTTGTTCAAATAAATATATTTGAACATCAAAATTCTCCCAGAAAAAAGCTGTTTCCATCATATACATACTAATAATCCAAATGGAGGAACCAATGAACATTTTGAGTTATATATATATATATATCCAAAATTCACAGAACGGTTTGGTAACTTGCTGTTCATGTAGAGCATAAATGTGTGTCTACTCAGAGACTTGGTAACTGAGTACAGACTTGTGGCCTAAATGTACTTTAAACATAATTCGAGGTACCATCTCATTAACAGGACAGTAGAAACCAAACACACAGAGTCCCTCATGTAACTGTTATCTTCATAAAATCACAACTCTCATTTTAGCCAAACTCTCTTCATGCTCTCCAGGGCTTCCAGATTAGCAAGGATGTCCTGTAACTCTAATTTAAAATGGCCCTCAAACTCTCTTTAGTTTGCATTTGTCCTCTTCACTCATGCTAAAATTGACTCCATACGATGTACAAGACATTGATCTTGATCCATTTCATCAAGATGCAAGACTGTAACAGGAGAAGAACTGCATGCCATGTTTATGCTAACACCACATGACAGACTACAAAATGTGTCCAAGTGCTTCATTGATTAGTTTTCCTTTCTATGCATAACACATAGCCTTTAAAATATCAGATGTCTAATGGAGTGTAAAGGCTGCTAGTTACCATATCTTAGATCACCTCAAAGGGACCTCAAGGGCCATTTAGTCTAACCCCTGCCATGTAGGGATACATAACAAAAGCACTTCTGAAATTATTCTGTGATGATATATCACAAAAATGGGCAATCAGTCACTGTTTGTTTGTCTCTTCATCCCAGTACTAGCCCTTGGGAAAGTCTTAGATGCCTCCTGAAGCTATCAAGTGGAGAACCTTTGGCCTTCCAGATGTTTTAGACTTCAGCTCTCAGAAATCCCAGCCAGCATGGCCAATAGTAATACACTGTGGGAGCCATAGTCCAGAATGTGCATAGGACACTTAAAGGTTCCCCCTCTCTGCTCTGTGGCTTCAGCAACAGCCTCCTCCATATTTGAGCTTGTTTACTAGTGGCCCGACAAAGACTTCTGAAGGACTTGCAAGTCTGCACACTATTTTGGGACCTCTCAGGTGGCCTAACAAAGATATTACCCCAATAGGAGTTTTGCAATATCATGATTACGATACCACTGATAATTAAAATTTTACTGATCTCATTGGCCACACTTTGTACCTTGACAGTTGGTGGGTAATGTCAGGAATGTTAGGAATAAACACAAACTCCAGAGTTTCGGTCAGCAAAGTACATGCCATTCTTTTTCCTCTTACATACTTAAATGCTTCAGGTCATTCATTGCCTTGGTTACAGACAGCTTTTCTGAAGCACTTATGGTTAGAAAATATAGTAATTCTTCCCAGTGACATGGTTTTGTTTGCTTTGGCAAGCAGACTTCATATTTAAAGACTGTGCTGCAGTCCAAAAGGCTGGCATTACCAACCAATTTGCTTATGTTTCTTCCTTTCCTACAAATTATCTAAAAATAGATAATCAATACTTCATAATTTTCTGTGGTGGTAAGTAACACATCATGTCTTGTATATAATGAGGAACCCACTGCCTCCTTAGTAAGATTGACTTCTGGCCCCTAATCTACTAGCAAACCCTTTGTTGCTGGAGGACTCTCAATATTTTATATCTAGTCTGCTTTACTCTGTTTTAAGGTAAATGTCATTTATACAAAATCGGGAAATTATATGGAATAAGTTGGGCTCCCAGGACAGAACAGAATACTCCAGCCAGCATGGCCATGCTGGGAACTGTAGTCCCAAAAATAACTTTCCATATGCACATTCAGGTTGCAACTCTATGGTCCCTAAAAGAGTATCCCAGGAGACATAACTTCTGAGCTCTCTTCCTAAGAGGCCAGAGAAAAGGTAGGCAATCCTTAGTCAGAACTCTTATGTTGAAAAAGAAGAGCATTCCAATGGTGGGCTGTATATGGTGAAGTAAGAAGCTGTGGACCCTGGCCCAGGATATGGAAATACTGGGAAGTACTTAGAATCACCAAGTTGGAAGACATACCCAGACTCATCCAGTCCAACCCTGTGACAATGCAGGAATCTACAGCTAAAGGAAGCATTTCTTCACACAATGCATATGTAAACCTTGGAATTTATTACCATAAACAAAATTTGCTGCCGTGGACATCTTCAAAAGGGACTGGACTAATTCATGGAAGATGGCGCTGTCAGTGGCTATTTGACATTTGAAGGACTGTATTTCTCCTTATGAGCACATTATCTCTCTAAAATATTCTGGAGAGGCTATTCTCTCCTTTCCACCATTATTCTCAGGCCCACTTGGTAGGAACAAGGAAGACAGTCTTCTTGGTGGCTGCTCCCAGACTTTGGAACTCCCTCCCTTGGGAGGTCTGAGTGGCCCCATCCTTGTTCTCCATCAGAAAGTCAGAATATTTTAATGCTTTCTGAAGCATAAAAACTTCAGGTTTTTAGAAGTTGATTAAGCTGGGCTTTTAGTGTTGTACAGTGCTGTTTGTGGGCTCGCATGTAACTTTTTGATGAATTTTAATGTTTTTAATGCTTAATGTTTTTAACTTTATTATAAATTGCTTGCTTTAAAATAATTTTTTATATTTATACCTTTATTGAAGCCTTTATATAGTTTTAATCTATGTTTTAAAAGATGTTTCTAGCTGCCTTGAGTCTCATTATTGAAAGGCAGAATATAAATGAATATAACAACAACAACAACAACAACAACAACAACAACAACAATAAATGTCCCTGTGAATCAGTTCCTGGGGAATGGGCTGTTGCTCATATCCCACTTGCAGGATTGCCATGGACAGAATGCGGGACTCTTCTTATATTCTTATAACATGTCCACCCCGCCACCTTCATCCAATACAAGTACTGGAGGTGAAATAGATCAAATCCATCCCACTGGTTTCTATGTCAAGCCAGGAAAGCAATAAGAAGAAGAAGGAGTGAAGAACAGAAATGCTGCGCTTCCCTCACTTCTACCATGCTTGGCTCATATCAGGGCTTCTGATTTGTCAGAGAATCCAGTGTCAGAGCTTTCCAAAAGGGGAAGTAAAACCACCCTATTATTCTTGCATCCTTTTACCTGTGCAGGGTCAGGCATGGGACATACACCAGGGTTGGAGATGGGAGAGTGAACGCAATCCTGATTTTGCTAGAACTGCTCTGAGCTGAATGAGACCTCTGCCAATGTCAGACGTCTGAAGGAGCAGGACCCAGCACTAGGAAAGTTCATTTTCAATTCAGAGCAGTGGTGGGAGGTGTGGCAGGAAAACCAGGTGTGGGTTTAGCATCCCCAAGGTGGTGAATTCAGAATTCTAACAAGAAGTTTGTGCGTAATCATTTCTATCCTACAGTCCAGGCAGCAGGCGAAGGGAAAAACTTTTCAAGTGATGTTTAAAACAAAAAAGAAGGCAGCTGAAAATAGCAGGTCTTTTAGCTAAGTTGGCAAAGACACATTTTTGACATTGACTTTGTCAAGTTCACTCCCTGACACTACCAGGTAAAAGGATTCCAAAATGCCACACCAGAAAGATCTCAGTGAGCTCTCCAAGGGCCTCTGCCACTCACAGTAAGGTAGCACCAGGCTAAAGGAACAAAAGCCCAGACTTCATCTAAAGCAATTTCACCAATGTCCTCTCCGCACTTTTCTTATCTACAGGCAGGTCAAATATTAGTCCTTGTAATGCAATACTTCGGAAGTGTTCTAGGGCTTCCTGCCATGTACAAAAGTACAGCTAAGATCTGCCAAGAATGACAGTCACATGGATTAGGGGAAAAAAAGTCCCTGAGATGTCGTACATACATGATTCTGATAACACAGCTAAGAACCAAGTTCTTTTCCAGTTCATGTTATTACATCATCATCATCATCATCATCAAAAATACAATCATCAAAAATTTTTGTTGTGCAACTTAGATGGGCCAGCACACAAGGCTAGGCCAAGATTTCTCTACCTTTGAATCAGAGAATCAAGGTTTTGACCCAGCTACACTCAAATCAGAGAATCAAGATTTTGACCCTGCCACACTCTTCTGCCACTTCATGACAAACTGAACCTGTCAAAAAAAGGGACTCTCCTCTATATAATCACTAAAAGATATACAAGGAACTTATTCCACTTTGCATCTAGTCATCCTAAAGCAGGAGTGGAGAACCTTTGGGTTGCTTTAGTCTACAACTCCCATAACCCTTTAGCATTGATTCTGTTGGATGGGGCTGATGGGAGTTGCAGGCCAAAATATCAGGAAGGCCAAAGGTTCCCCAGTCCAGTCCTACAGCTCGAGCAGTCTTGCAGTTGTTAAGACCCCAACTCTCATCAGCCCCATCCAGTATGGTCAGTGGAGGGACTGGAGGAAAAAAATTGTAAATATTCAAAACTCAGTTTAAAAAAAAAAAGTTTTCTGAGGTGCTGGAAAAGCCTGGAGAAGAATCCTGGATGGATGCAAATCTTCACTTTTCAGAATTTTTTTACATCAAAAGTGCATATCAAGTTTGGGAGTAGAAACAGAATTTTCTGTGCAGAACTGATGTTTTATGAGCAGAAATGTTACTATCTTTACAGAAAGCATGTTTCCTGCATAGAAAACATGCCTTTGTATGGACTAAACATGATTATCTAAGGGGATGTTGCTTTCCACATAAAACCCCCCAAAGAGAATTTTTCATAAAATCAATCCCAAACTGCGAATCATCCTTGAAAACTGCAGTTTTCAAAGATTCTCTCACAGTGTGGAGAAAAATGGTTTAATTATTTTACCTTACCCAAGAGAGTGAAACTCACAAAGATGTCCATCCCTAGGCCAATGGGTAAGAGACAGTAAGAATTTCAGTCCAACGACTGTTAACAGGACATCTGCTGTTTGACAAGAAAAGTCCTTTTTGTCTTTCTCTTTTAGACTTGTATGGTGTTTAAGGGGCATAAAACTCTGCCATTGCCTTCCCTTCTCTGACCCTAGAACTGTTGTGAGAGCAAATAATACCTGGAGAATGGGCAGTTTTTACACGACAAACCCAGAGGGGATTGAAAACTTTACCACAAGCACCCCACCTGGCTTGATGGTGGTTCAGTAGAGACAGTTTTCAAACATCTGTTGTAATTTAATATCCTATACTTCAAAACACCATGGGGCATGCAGTTAGTCGAATTTCATAGGCTTTTCTTAAGCAAGGAATACTCAGAGGTGGTTCTCCATTGCCTTCCTCTAAAATAAAGTTTACAGACCTAGTATTCTGTGGTGCTTCCCCCATCTACCTACTAACTAGGGCAGACTATGCTTAGCTTTCACGGTCAGGTAGGGTCAGGAGCCTCCAAAGTACGTAGGCCTCTCTCAGATTTTTATCTATGAGACATCTTTCAAATATGCACTAATTCCTGCAAATACACTCTCTCTCTTCCTGGCAGTGGCATAAAAAGAAAAGGACACATTTACATATTTTCCAAATGAAAGGTGTTAATATATTATTCCTTTTTTGAAAAAAGTCTGGCAATTACTAATTGTTCTTGCTAATCTGATTTCAATAGTCAGACTTCATGTCTACTATTAGGTTAATTGAAATCTGTTATAATAAGGTGAATCATATCCCTGACATTACTGTGCCCTGCAGCATCTCTGAATGCAAGCTTAAGTGCAAGGTGCAAAGTATGGTTTCTTATCACATGTAGTTCAAGCTGAGCAGATGTGCACCAACCTCTCAAAGGCAAAAGAGATGTTGTTCTTTGATCTTGCAAAAATTTACTTTTTAAGACTACAGCAACTCATAGACCAGCCCACACCAAATCCACTATGATCCATGGATATGCTGGCTGAGGGCTTCAGGGCTCAAAAAAGTACATCTTCTAAGTTCTGGTTGTTTTATTGTGGCATCCTTCTAGAAGAAATAAGATCTCCCTGGGAAACTGGTCTTATGGTCATTGTGTTTAAACTAGCTCTGGTTAGGGATTATGGGAAGCACACCCCAAACTAGACCTCAATGAGTATCTTCATGTCAACTTTGTAATTTCTGTGAATTTACATAGGCTATTCAAGTTCTTCCACTACACTTTCATCCCCACTGGTCAGATACTTCCAGCTGCTCTCCATTCTGCTGACTGTTGCGGCCCTTGGGATTCAGAGCTTAGAACCAGGCTAGTGCAAATGTAGCTCTCCATTCTCATAATTCTTCATCATTGGCTAGGCTGGCAAGGGTTAATGGGAAATGCAGTATAACAACATCTGGAAGGCCGTATATTCTCCAGCCGTGGCTTACAGTCACTCCCTAAGCTACAATTTTCCATCTTGGGATTGCTCCACAAGTCATTCCCATAAGAAAAAATTATAGAGTAGGGGACAGATTTATGTACCAATGTCCATGCACATCAGACTACTTTGGCATACAG
The DNA here is from genome assembly GCA_948474755.1 of Ctenosaura bakeri. Lineage (NCBI taxonomy): Eukaryota > Metazoa > Chordata > Lepidosauria > Squamata > Iguanidae > Ctenosaura > Ctenosaura bakeri. Next base: position 91,120 of record CAOLHI010003007.1, read on the forward strand.
AGAACACAAGGAAAGATTTGCAAGAACAGAGTAGTATAAATCTTTCCCTACGTTTCTGATGAACCAGGCTTCAGCAGACTACAAGAAGATTATGCCATAATAAATATGTTTGCCTTTAAGGTTCTACAAAAATCTTGATTGCTGATATGTCAACAGACTAGCACAGCAAACACCAATGGTTAGAAAAGGTTTTTTTGTGGGGAGAGGGCTGCAGCACCCAGAATCCACCAACCAGAGAACCAACAGGTAAGCTAGTGGGAGGATTCCTTAAGTTGTAGGACAAAAAGCAACTTTCCTGAGTGCTGATGAGCCCACTGAAAATCTATCCTATGCAACTTGTTTTCACAGGAAGGGCTTGTGGGAACACTACTACAAGTGAAGTTCAAGCAATGGTAAGTGATCCTGAATGGTGTTGTAAATGCAAATATGGAAGTGATAAGGTTGGATAAAGTCGAGGTTTATGGTAACACTGCTCTACTATGTAACTAATAAAACTGCCCTTAGGACTGGGACAGCACTCATCCAGCTCTCCATATGTTGTTGGATTGCAATTGCCAGCATCCCTAGCCAGCATATCCAACAGCCAAGGATGCTGGGAGGTGCAATTCAACAATATATACAGAGCTGTACAATTTCCCTGACTGCCCTAGGGGAACATTCTCTGGGGTCCCCAATTCATGTTATGCGTTATAACTGTGCCACAGTCTACAGCCACTGTGGTGGTTCACTCCCTCCTGCTTTATGATATTTCTCTCCTCCTCTTTCTTCTCTCTCTCTCTCTCTCTCTCTGTGATTGCCTGGACTTTCTCATGCACAATTCAGCAACATGCAACACTTTCAGAAAAGAGAACACAACACTTCCTGATGGTATTTTCTATGCCCCTATCAGTGAGTCTAATCGCAGGCTGAAAAAACATGAAAATATCCAAGTAGAATGTAGGTTTCTTTTTACTGTTACAAATGAAAAGTGACTGCACATTAGACTGGAGGGACAAGGATTTGATGTAGGCCATCCTACTGAGTTCCATCCCTGAGCCACAGTTTGCATTCTTAGATCCAAACTAAAATCATACTCATCATATATACTCATATAGTTCTCGTGATTGGTTGTGCAAGCAAAACAGAATGAGAGAATGTAAAATATGGAATGAAATTCAGGTTTATGGGCTGGCTTGCTTCGGACAAAGGCAACAGAAGCGGCTCCAACTGCACCAGAAATGGCCAACAGCCCAAACAACTAACTTTCTAACAGGATAGCCAAAATCAATAGAATTACTACAGAGCCAATGATTTGTGGACTTCAGCTTAAGAATGTTAGCCTTAGGTAAACAGTTTAGATAAATACTTCAGACATCTGAGGAAATGTAAATATACTAGTCTAGCAGGGAGGTTTTATGGAAGCCAAAACCCTCCTGTCTTTTATGGTTCTGTCATTCTTTCTCTAGCTGTGCCTAGCCTGTTCTATATAGAATTACGTCATGGCTTTGTGAACCAGAAGTTCTAATTTTAACAAAATATGGAGAAACAGCATTAAGAAGCACAGCAGATATTTGCTGGCTGAAATAATTTGTTTCATTTAGTATTTTGAGGAAGGAGACTACCTATGAAACAGGATCCTTTCTTCAGCTGTACTGGAAGCTGGAGGATAACCAGAAATATCCAGGTGCAACCAAGGCAAAGGAGCTCAGACACAACTAAAGCCAATGGCAAAACGCCCATGGATTTAAAGAGATGAAGCAGCTCATACTTCAGCTCATAACATAAACTATTTCCAAGGATGTGCTTTGAACTACAATTATTGAATGATTCCAATCAATGGACATTCTTATAAGGATATTCTTTAAAAAGTTCCTCAATTATTGCCAGAACGTTTAAGGCCCATGTTAATAATTTAATTGTCATTTTGTGTATCCAATTTCATTCTGATCCCAACCACAACAGTATATGTGCGTGTGTCTGTGTGTGTTTCTCAAGCTCTAAGAGGAAACTCCATTAAGGGTGTAGCTATGGGTGGGGGGGATGATAGTGTAGTGGTTTGAGCATTGGACTACGATCCTGGAGACCAGGGTTCTATTCCCTGCTCAGTCATGGAAACCTACTGGGTGACCTTGGGTGCATCACCAACTCTCATCCCCAGAAAACTCTGTCATAGGTTTGCCTTTAGGGTCTCCATAAGTCAGAAACAACTTAAAGGCACGTAACAGCGATAATATTGCAGTTTCTGGGAGAGAAAACCACTTCCGCTGCATCACAATAAAGCATCGCCTTGCAGTCAAGCACTTAAGAAGAGTTTAATTTTCAGGGTGGTGATTCTCAGTCTTTAGTCTGCCGGATGTTTTGAGACTTCACTTGTAGAAGCCCTAGTGAGCAGGTCCAACAGTCAGGGCTTCTAGATGCTGAAGCTCAAAACCAATGAACTAGGCAGGTGGAGCCAGTTGGGAGCAATAGCAAATTGCATAATCCCTGCTGAAGAGTATGGTAAGATCACTCAGTTCTCTTTTAGAATAAGGAGGAATGAATTGTCCTTCCTCCTCCCCAAATATTCTTGCATTCTTCTCTTTGCAGCTGGGTAGCAAAAATCCTCCAGCACAATCTTTATTTGTACCCTTGTGGTCAAGGATTTGTACCCCTGTGTGAAACAACAGGAAGCCCTTCTCAGCAGTGATCTGCTTCCCATGGAAGTAAGCCATGAGATACTTTTATAATATCTTTTCCAGAGATGAGAGAAATTGCTTTTGGGGAGTACAACACCCAGAATCCCCCATCTAGCATGGTCAGTCAGCAGCTTCTTAATAAGGGATTCTCCCTCCCTCCCCACATCTCTCTCTCTCACACACACAAGTCAACAGTGACTCCATCCAGAAGATGGTCTTAATTGCACAAGCTTTATCTCAAGGGTCCATAAGGGCACTTGTTGGTCTTGTTTTGGTGATTGGTCTTGCCCTGCTCTGGTGAGCATCCCACAGACTCCTTGAATTTAAACTGAGCTTCATTCAACATGGTCAGAACCTTCAGAGGCAAATGTGAGCCACATAACCAGCATCTCCAAAGCACAGGACAACATGAGGGTCTAGGTACTCAGAATGCTTCCATAGCTCAGAAAGAAAACAGACATCAAGTCTTGCTCATCTGGAGTTGCTTCCAGAGAAAAAGTGAGCAAGTGGCTGATAGCAGTGAAGTGACAACAAAGAAACTGTATGAATGATGTTGTCTGAGATTCTCCCCCCAAAACTTGGACATATCTTGGCCGTTTTCCAGGGAAAAGAGCCTGTGTAAACTTTATTCTGAGTCAGGGTGGACAAATTATGACCCTCCATATGTTGTTATACTTGCTGCCATCAACTTCAGAGAACTTGGGAGTTAGAGGCCAAAAATACCTGGAGTGCCACCAGTTGCCCATCCATGAATATTTCTAGACGTCATATTCTTCTACCACATGTCTTTATCCTTTATTCTAATCATGTTCTTCTACCACATGTCTTTACTCTTAGTTATAGCTCATAATTACTGATTATTGGTTCCAAATTCCCCAGCCTAAAGGCTTCTGAACATTCTGGCAAGGCCTGTGTCTAATATTACAATTAAGAAGGGATGGGCCTTTAGGCATGAATTATTATTATTATGATCTATAGATTTTCTGTTTGCTTTCTAGTTTCCAAATGCTGTAATCACAAACTGGAGTTCAAGCTGAGCTACACAATGAACAAAACACACAATAAAAAAGATAATTTGTGGCCAAATATAATTCACAGTGTGAGACAGTATAACAAACATCAACATGAGAAGAGGAGAAGAGAGTGAAGGAGACTTGTGGTCTCTTTGAGACTGACCAATTTATTCTAGCATAAGGTTTTATGGACCATCTGAAGAAATGGGCTGTGGTCCATGTGAAAACTTATTTTGAGAAAACGCTAACATGCAAACGAAAGAACTTTTTAAAAGCTCTTTCAGTTTCATGTTGACCTTGACAAATTTCCTTTCTCCCATCAGAAGGGGGAAAAACACACCCTTTCCTTCTCTCCTGACTCTGATTCCAGCAACCCAAAACTGAAATAGATGCATTTGCTAATCTGATCCCCCAGGGGTATTCCTGTACCCTGAACACACACACACATACTTTCAATCAGCCAACAGTTATGACCAACTGCAAGCAGTCTATCCTGAGAATACAGAAGCTCAGTTCCTTGAAATGAACATCAGCAGCTTTCAGTATGTTTTCTGGTGAAAACAAAGAGTTGTCTGGACCCAAAGTTTCCAAGAGATGCAGTAACTCTTGTTACCAAGTATACTGTCCAACATTTTAAAAAAATATATAAGGACTGCTTAAAGCACTGTGTGCAATGCTGCAGTCCTAAACACATTTACTCATAAAGTCCTGAGTTCAGTCATGCTCACTGCTTAGTAAGTGTGCACAGAACTGCACCCTAACACTGTGATCCTGTACACGTCTATCCAGAAGTAAATCTACTGAGTTCACAAAAACTCATTTGGGGAAAAGTACACAAAAATTCAATGGGGCTTACATCTGAGTAGACATGCTTGCGAGTTTTTAATTTAAAAAAACTAGAATGAAGTCTTAGTGAAATGATTCAGAGAAATAATAACAATAATGCAGGACAAGAGATCACATTCAAGCTTCTGGCTACACCTTTTTGCATCCATGGGTTGTATCTCTTGGAACTGGAACAACGTTAAATGAAAATGTGGCTTGCCCCCTAGAACATCAGATGAGCCCCACTGGAACAGACCAAAGTCCTGTCCAGCCCAGAAGTCTGTTCTCAGAATGGCAATTCAGATGCTTACAGGAAGCCCACCTGAGTGCAACAGCATCACGTTCCCATTCAGCTGATATACAGGAGTACATTGTCTGTAGTGGTGGTTGTTAATATATGCCCTCAAGTTGTTTCTGACTTATGATGACCCTAAGCTATCATGGGCTTTTCTTGGTAAGATTTGCTTTGGCCTTCCTCAGAGGCTGAGAGTGTGTGACTTGCCCAGGGTCACCCAGTGAGTTTCCATGGCCAAGTGGAGATTCAAACTCCGGTCTCCAGGGTCATGGTCCAATGCTCAAACCCCTACACCAACCTGGCTTTAATCTGTGGTACTGGAAGGAACCTATATCCATCCTGACTATCTTCATGATTTTAAGTGTTAACCTGTTTCTGTTAAATCCCATCTGTTACCCACTCTTTCTCCAAGGAGTTGAGCATAGAATCCACAAGAATCAACCTTTCTTGTGCCTGTGTGTCTTCATGTCACCCGTCAAGTTATGGTGACCCGATCGATTTCACAGGATTTTCTACAGCAAGGAATACTCAGAGATGGTTTTGCTACTTCCTTCCTCTGAAATACAGCCTACAGCACCTAGTATTGGTTGGTGATCTCCCATTGAAATACGAAACAGCTGACCCTACTTAGCTTCTAAGATCAGACAGGATCTTTTCTTACCCCCAACCAAACAGTGGAAGGCAACTAGGTAAGACAGAAAGATTAAGTGACTAACCTCCTAGTCATCCAATGAGTCTTAAGGCTGAGCGCAAGGACTTTGAGCCTGGCTCTCCTAAAGGCTCACGTCTACTCACCTTAGCACTGCTGCCCTTTACAACTGCTGTCCGTAAAAGAGCCAACCTCGTACTTATTAAAAGAAGTCTAAAATGTTGCGGGGGGAGGGTGATCTGTATAGATTTGTATGCAAAATGGAATTGGGGGATCTCAGGTGCATTCCAGTCAACAGCCCAAATTCTTCTTAACATCTCTCCTCCTGTCTCAAAGAAGTGATCCTGAACTTCTCAATGCCTCTTTCTGAAGGATGGCAGTACTTCAGAGTGACCTTGATCCCATTTCCGCACTGGACTGTTCTGGCACTATTATTCCACTTTACTTGCTTTACTCCAAAGTAAAAAATCCTGGCAGGGGACTCCTGTCCTGCTCTGCGGAAGACCCTTGAGTTCAAAAGGGGTTTCCTTCTTCCCAGCGAAGTCAGCCTAAGGCTGGCCCCTGCGTGGGACCCCCTCCGCAGCCACCCACGCGCGTGGGCTTCGGCCGCGGGAAGAAGTCTTCGCTCTTCGGTGCGACCCGAACTCCGGCACAAGGGAAGGGAAGGCATCAGGGCGGAGGAAGAGAGCCCGGAATGCACGAAGGGTGGCCCGCGGCTACAAACCCCACGCTCGGTCGCAACACAGGTCAGAGTGGGGGGCTAAGAAGGAGCCCCCCCCAGGCTTGGAACGGCAGGAATCAGACGCGCAACACGCATTCCGCGAGTTCTAAAGCAGAGGAGGAGACGCCAGAGGGGTGGCAGAGCTCTTTCCAAGGGAAATCCGCTTTGAATGCACGGTGTTCCTTTCCGCACTAGCCTGTTATAGCGCGATGATTCCACTTTCAACCTCCTCTGGAATCCTGGGGTTTGCAGTTCCGGGAGGGGCCGGACGGCCCCTCCCGGAACTGCAAACCCCAGGATTCCAGAGGAGGTTGAAAGTGGAATCATCGCGCTATAACAGGCTAGTGCGGAAATGGCCACGATCGGGCTCCAGCCTCCTTCCTGCTCTCGTGTCCTCTTCCCACACTGCAACCGGGAAGTTTGGAACAGGTCTGCAGTCCGGCGCCCTTTCCCCCCTCCAACTGGGGGAGGGGGGAGGGAGGGAAGAAGCCGGAAAAACTTTCCTCCTGCTTGAGAACAAAGCCGTTTCCTTACCGCGTACTTCATCCCGGCAGGCTCGGCCAGGGGGTCCACGCGGCCCCCTTCTTCGTGGCGAAACGCGGCCGCTTTACAGCGAGACCTTTCGCTCCATCCGGCCGCGGCTTGGAAGCGAAACGAGCCCCGCCGCGGAGAGAGAGAGAGGCGCCGGTACGCCCGAAGCAACCTCGGCGGCGGCGCTACTCGGCTTCCCGGCGGCTCTCGGCTCCTTGTTTTGCTTGCAGAGGGCAAACCGCTGGCTCATTTGCATAGCTCGCCGCTATTGGCTGGGCAGCCAGACGTTGCCGAGACGGGGGCCCTGCCTTGCCGCCGCCTCTCCCTCCCGTAGCGCTCCGCGTTGGCACGAAAGGCAGAAAGAAAGGCAAGGGAGGAGGCGGGGAGAGTTTTAGAGATCCAAAACAGCGGCAAAGGGTCGCATCCCGCTTATTTACTTATTATTTATCTATTATTACTTATTATTATCCTGCTTATTTACTTATTATTTATCATTATTATCCTGCTTATTTACTTATTATTTATCTATTATTACTTATTATTATTGTCCTGCTTATTTACTTATTATTTATCTATTATTACTTATTATTATTATCCTGCTTATTTACTTATTATTTATCTATTATTACTTATTATTATTATCCTGCTTATTTACTTATTATTTATCATTATTATCCTGCTTATTTACTTATTATTTATCTATTATTACTTATTATTATTGTCCTGCTTATTTACTTATTATTTATTTATTATTATTTATTATTATTATCCTGCTTATTTACTTATTATTTATCATTATTATCCTGCTTATTTACTTATTATTTACTTATTATTATTTATTATTATTATCCTGCTTATTTACTTATTATTTATCTATTATTACTTATTATTATTGTCCTGCTTATTTACTTACTATTTATTTATTATTATTTATTATTATTATCCTGCTTATTTACTTATTATTTATCATTATTATCCTGCTTATTTACTTATTATTTATTTATTATTATTTATTATTATTATCCTGCTTATTTACTTATTATTTATCTATTATTACTTATTATTATTGTCCTGCTTATTTACTTATTATTTATCATTATTATCCTGCTTATTTACTTATTATTTATTTATTATTATTATCCTGCTTATTTACTTATTATTTATTTATTATTATCCTGCTTATTTACTTATTATTTATCTATTATTACTTATTATTATTGTCCTGCTTATTATTATTTATTTATTATTATTTATTTATTATTATCCTGCTTATTTACTTATTATTTATCTATTATTACTTATTATTATTGTCCTGCTTATTTACTTATTATTTATTTATTATTATTTATTATTATTATCCTGCTTATTTACTTATTATTTATTATTATTGTCCTGCTTATTTACTTATTATTTATTTATTATTATCCAGCTTATTTACTTATTATTTATTATTATTATCCTGCTTATTTACTTATTATTTATCTATTATTACTTATTATTATTGTTCTGCTTATTTACTTATTATTTATTTATTATTATTTATTATTATTATCCTGCTTATTTACTTATTATTTATTTATTATTATTATCCTGCTTATTTACTTATTATTTATTTGTTATTATTTATTATTATTATCCTGCTTCTTTTGACTTGTCCGTCTTTCCCTTCTCCAGTTTTTGTGAGACCCCAGAACTGGCTTTAAAGGCGGGGGGGGGTCAAGGATGGCAGACGGGTCGTGCCCCTTTCCGCACTATGCTGTTATAGTTCTATTATTGCGCTTTCAACATCCCATGGAATCCTGGGGTTTGCAGGCAAGGCCCCTCCCTAAACTGCAAACCCCAGGATTCCATAGGATGTCGAAAGTGGAATAATAGCGCTATAACAGGATAGTGTGGAAATGGGCGTTATGAATTTTATCATTTGCACAGTAACACACAGAAGACAGTGAGTAAAAGTAACGCCACCACTTGGAGCGCTTAATAGTGTGACTGTCATGAAGACAATAAAGAAAGCGATAATCCTATAAAATTGCTTCCAGCATAGCAATGATAAGGAAAGGGGAAACTATAGAATGCCCTATTAAGCGAATGCAAAGATGGCTATACAGGATAGTTATCCGGGGGCTCAACTGCCCAGAAGTCTTGGTGGCCCTGATCCTTGATATCTCTTCATTTCAAGGGCTGGGAGGGGGACTCTGAGCCCCCTCCCTCCCATGCTGTGTTCCAGGGTGATACAGACTTGCGGAACCAAGGACTTTTGGTCTGGTTGGCCTTCTCATCTTTTCTGTTCCTTTCCTAAACTTTCTTTTTAGCATCACAAGAATATACCCACAGAAATCTCCCTACTGAACAGTAAATTTTTTTCAAACTGAAAGTGAAATTGCTGTTCTTGTGAGTGTAGCAGAGTCAGATACATAAGGAAGCCAGTGTGGTTGGAGTGCTGGGCTGGGACTTAGCAAATTCAGGTTCAAAGCCACATTGAAGACCCTTTCCGCATGAGATTCTTATAGTGTCGATTATTGCACTTTCAACCTCCTAGGAAATCCTGGGGTTTGCAGCTTCGGGAGGGGCCAAGTGGCCCCTCCCGAAGCTGCAAACCCCAGGATTTCCTAGGAGGTTGAAAGTGCAATAATCGCACTATAAAAGTGTCGTGCGGAAAGGGCCACAAAACTCCTGAGGTTATCCTGGGCCTCTCACTGTCAGTCTGTGGTTAGAGTGTGACTTCCATAATCCCTCACAACTGGTTGTACTGGCTTCCCGAACTTCTCATAGCTGAGACACACTTATTTCTGAGTGAAAATGGGTGATAGTATAGTGACCAGAGGCTCTTTGGAACTGAAGATCCCACCATCTTGACCCTTAGGTGGGGCTGATAGTAATTGTAGTCCAAACAGCTAGAGGGCTTGTGGTCTGACTTCCCCCCAAGGAACCTGCTTTGGTGCTTCCCTTGTGAACCAGTGATCTGAGTAAGAATCAGTTTAGTAGAGTCAAGTACAGAATTGTGACTCGTACAGATTCAAAGGGCGACCTCTTCCAAGGGTGTCAGTCAGAGTCAAGCTGAAGTCTTAACTTCGAGAGTATCTCAACCATCGCAACAGGCAGATAAGGCTGAACTCACACTTTGTACAGGAAGCTGTGAGATAGTTAATAACCAACTGAAGGAAATAGAGTTACTCTGGTGCCTGGGGTCCCCTTACTGCCGGTGTGGATAGCATGTGCTTTCTCAGCTGCTCTTGCTTTCAACTTCCATCAGGCATAGCCAGCACAGGCAATGGTGAGAATCATGGGAATAACAATCCAGCTCACAGGTACCTGGTGGCTTCCACATCAGTGGGACAGTAAATCCATTTTACTGTGCAGTCCAAATGTTAAAGGAGCTATCCAAGGTGCTGAATCTATTTTGAGGGTAAAACTCAGCACCTTGAATTAGCACTTCAGGCTAAAACCCAAAACCCATTGTGCTGCTAACTTCCCAGTTTTTGCCCTCTGAGGAGACTCCTTTTCACTGGCTAATGGTACAACCAGCCTTAGTTTTCTCTTCTCTTGAGAAGCTGAGGGAGAAAAAGGGGAGGGGAATAAAAGAGGGGGTGGTGTCACCTCTTTCATCAGAGCTGAGAATCAGGCGACTTTCCCCATGTTGTTAAACTGCAACTCCCAGCATTCCTAACAACTGACTCAGGTGTCTAGAGCTAGTGGGATTTGCAGCCCAATAGCTTCGGGTGAGCAGCAGGATTTCCACCCTCTTACATGCTCTTTTGAGAAACAATGTGTATTATTTCTCAAGTATTTCCTCACCTGCACACTCGAATTATTTCCCTCGGCCCTTTCCCCCTGACATTTCAACTATTATTTCCACAATCAAAAAGTCAAAGGTTTCATTTTATATGGGGACAAGTTCTTTATTTACAAGTTGATTAGATGCTGGAGGACGGGGTGGTTTAAAACAACCCAGATGCCCTCTGGTTGGCAATTTTTAAAATGATGTACTGAACCAAATTAGGAGAAGCTACCTCAGTTCACTCAGGGGCAAGACAGCAATGAATCAAATGTGAACAGCTATGTCCATACTTTAGAACTGGGCCTCTTTATTAGATTGAGATGATTCCTGGCCAGACATTCACTATCTCAACTGGGAGCAACTCCAACCAGACAAAATGATTTGGACTAAAAAAATCTCCAGTCTGAGTCTCAAAGCATTCCGCTGCTGAGAGCTCAACGTTTTGTTTCTTTTATTCTGACCAACTTGGACCTGCCCCAGAGTTTCTAAGTCACAGATGGACTCGGATTGCTTCCAGTGGCCTAAAAAACGAACAGTAGGCTGTATTCTGTTACCAGATTACTGTATAAGGGTTCTATTGCAAAGCAGATAGGCTCTGGGGAAGCAACCTGACATTTATTTATTATAAAACTTATTATAAAGACCACCTTTTGAAACTAACAAGAATCCCTGAGGCAATTTACTAAATACAAAACAAAAGCAACAGAACAATTTAATCCACAATAGAGGTGTTTTTTTTAAGTATTACAGTCAAAAGGAGCAAATTGAAAATCTTCAATTAAAAAGTTAAGTGGGATAAAGCTTGGGTTTGCTGCCCACCTAAAGTTATGGAAGATGGGAACTACTTGGGAATTTCATATATGAGGTTTTACCACAAACAAAGACCTACTCTATCATAGAGCCTACAAAGATCACAACCTATGGGCAAGTTGATAATGGGGAAGGTAGCCTCTTGGGTCTCTGGATCTTCTTCCAGGACTGCCCCCAGACACTGGAAGTAATTGGTTATGAGCAATACAGATACTAGAGTTACATGCAGAGGCATATTTTAGGAAGAAGAAGTAGAAATCCCCCTTCGTGTCACCCTACTGGAGAGCTGCCACATGTCCCTTATTATAAGAAGAATCCCATATCTGTGTCCAAGAAACTTACTGGACTGGGAAGTGTCCATTATAATAAAGGAAATCCCTTATTTGAGGATTAGAACCCTTGTCCTTTTAAATAGACTAAATAAGATACCAAAATATCCTGTATTTTGGGTCCTTCAAAAAGATATTGTGTAATGTATGAATGGGGACAATGTGTAAATTTTACAGAGAAATGCTTGTCTAAATTAAATAAATACTTTTATTTGGTAATTAAGTAGAACACAAGCTTATTAGTAGCTAGTTCCTGATTGTTAACCCTGCATGTCATAAATTTTGACTTTCCCTTATTCAGGGCTGCCTTATCCATTAGGCACTTTAGGCACAGTGCCTCAGACCTATGAAGATTTTAGGGCCTACAAAAATTTCCCCAGTGGTATGCTGAGGTGAGGCAAGGAGTTGCATGCAAGATTGCCTAGGAACTACAAAAACCTTAATGCAGCCCTGCCCTTATTATTATTCTGAAAACCTGGCAATTTTACTTTACTGCCACTGCCATGGAAGCCCCACTACTTTTTAAAAGAGCCAAGATTATAGTGCTGGTGGCCCCAGATTGTGGACACCCATGCACACATAACACAAACAGTTCCCTTTCTACTCTCTGTGCCATGAAAGGAGAAAGAAGAGGAAGTGGCAATGACAGTTCTAGTGCCCCCATATGCTGCTGAGAGAGGAGGAGAAGCCATTCATTCATTCATTCATTCATTCATTCATTCATTCATTCATTCATTTATTCATTCATTCATGGCATTTATTTATCATTTCTTGGCCCCCTAGAACCCCCAAAGCGATACACAATTGATAAAAGTGCTTTAAATATACTAAATAAAAAACTAAAAACCAATTGAAAACAGTCCAAACTCTTCTTTAAAAATAGTTCAAAAATTAATAATAATTTTTAAAAAGCAGCTAGAACAGACCTCTGTTTTCAAGAGCCAGTAAAACAGCACAGTCTTCACTGCCTGGTGGAAACATAGAAGGGATAGAGCCAGTCTGACCTCTCTTGGAAAGGACTTCTACAGGTGGGGTGCTGCTACAGAGAAACCCTGTTGTGTGTATCTACCACCGTATCCTCACTGTGTGGTGAGGTACATAACCCATAACCTCGAAGTTTTTACAGATGAAAACCAGGACACATGTAGCCAAGCAACATCAGAGTGTGGTCAAAATGACAAAAAGTTATTAATGAAAAAGAACCAGTTCCATAAAACTCCTGTTTACGGACTTTTCCCCCTAGAAAATCTTGCCAGAGTCATCTACTAAGTACATGAAAATCTTCATGTTCAGGCAATGAGCTATGCTAGCTGTCCCTAGTCCAGTGACTACGTGATATGTTGGACTACAACTCCAGTTATACTCCTAGTAACATAAGGGATTATAGAATTTGTAGTTCTACCCATTTGAAGAGTTCAAGGTTGGGGAAAACTGAGTTATAACTGGTGAACTCAAGCTGATTATTCTGTCATTCCCTCCTTATTCTTCCAACCCATGTTCTGGATGGGGAGGAAATTACCTATACCACTTCTAATTAATGGAGGTGTAATAAGAAAACAGAGGGATTTGGGAGACAGCAGATCAAAAATAGCCTTTAGTTTGTTCCTAGAACATGCTGTTTGGTGGACTACTACTGAAAGAGACACCACTAATAGTAGATCTATATGTGTGTGGGGCATTTTGCAGGCATATAGGCCACTGAGGCAAATGTGTCCCCTCTCCTGGCAGTGAGGGTCTCTCCAGAGAAATGGCCCTTGGGGCCTAACCTTACAAACTCTCCAGCCAGTAGATGATTGGGATTGTTCATGGATCTTTATTCCCAACTGGAGCGAAAACTGTTATGGCAGCAAGCTCTTATCTTGTTTTATATTGTGGGGGGGAAAAAACATGTACTCTGATTATGCTTTATAAATAAAGTATAGCAATGATGTTATGTTGACCACTAAACTTCCTGTTCTCCTTGCATGCTGTCAGGATGCTCTGCTTCTATGAACACTGTTGCACCATTTTGTTGCTCTGGTTTTATCTGCTAATGATCCTATGTTGTAGTTTTATATCACATCATTTTATGGAATTCTAGAATGCTAGAGTTGTAAGAGATCCCAAAAAATGTGTTTATTGTTAGGAGAAATGGAATAAAAGAATTCTAAATTTAAAAAAACTGATGATGATGATGATGATGATCATCATCATCATCATCATCATCTGCTGTCACATTAACTTTGACTTAAGGGGACCCTATGAATGGGGACTTCCAATTCACCTTTTCTTCGGTGTTGTGCAGACTCAGGGCCATGGCTTTCTTCATAGAGTCTATCTATCTGTAATCAGATTTTTCTCTTTTCCTATTGCCTTCTACCTTGCCAAGCACAGTGGTCCCTTTCTAGAAAGGCATGTCTTCTCATGATATGTCCAAAGTATGACAGTCTCAGTTTAGTCATCTTGGCTTCTAGGGAGAGTTCAGCCTTGATTTGCTCTAGGACCCATTTATTTTGGGTATGTTAACATCAACAACATGTTGGTCAACATATTTTAAAAGTGGTATTTATTTATGTAATTAGATTCCTATCCTGTCTTACTTCTGGTGTTTCTAAAGTGATTTCAACAGATCTTTAGCAAAGGCAAACACATATACCTCGTCTGAACAAAAAGGTCATGCTTTAAACTTGGGAGTCCACGGCACTTAGAGGCCAATAGGCCAAACCTCCCAACATGTTAAAATATCAATCTGTTCTCAGATTTTCTTCAAAATTATTTTTATTTTTCTCTGGGATGAAAGGCTTCAATTTAATATGATCATTTTTACAGAATCCACAATGTATCTGTGTTATCTGAGACTTTAAAAATGTCAGAAACTGGATACCATTTGAAAGGGACATTAGAGAACATGACACTCCAATCCTTACACATTAATACAAAGTTAAACAAACTCCAAAAAAGGCACATTTGTGGCTAATATAGCTACTTTCCTTTCAAAAAAAAGTTGTAGACATTAATGGTTTTACAGTCTGATATTACATTACAGGTCCCTTTTGGAAAACTTAGTCTCTCTGACTTAACTGTTCAATAAAACTGTGTACAGAAAAGGCTACATGAAGTGGAATGTGCTACAATTGTACAACCACACCTAGGGGTTCTTTTGCAGGTCTGTGAAGTGAAAATCTCTGGTAAATTGTATTTGAAATTTTCCAGTCCTTTAAATTTAATTTATTTATTTGTCCATTGGTCCTAGAATTCTTCTGGTAAAATACTTTATAGTAGGGATGGCCCTCCAGATGGTTTTGTACTGCAGCTCCCTGTAGCCCTAGCCAACATAGCCAGTGATGTAGAATGCTGGGAGATGCATTACAGCAATCTTTGGAGGGCTGCATTATTCCCACCACTGACTTATATGCAGCCTTTTAGGGCTGAAGCCTCCGAAAGCATTACACAAAAGAAAATTAAAACTACAAGGCAAATATTAAAATACAACTTAAAAATGGCAAAAACTTTAAAAAGAAGTTCAAAGCCCAGCTTGCAACACCTTCAGTACAATGCAGGTAGCAAGTGTGTTTTTAAGGTTCATTTCGCAGAATCATATTACTGGAAGAGACCACAAGAGACCACTGAGTCCAACCTCCTGCCATGTAGGAATACACCATTAAAGCATTCCCGACAGATGGCCATCCAGCTTCTGTTTAAAAACTTCCAAAGAGGGAGTCTCTATTACACTTTGAGGCAGTGTGTTCCACTATTGAACTGCCCTTACTGTCAGGAAGTTCTTCCTAACGTTTAGATGAAATCTCTTTTCCTGAAGGTTGAAACTATTGCTCCATGTCCTAGTCTCTGGAGCAGCAAAAAACAAGCTTGCCCTATTTTCCATATGACATCTCTTCAAATATTTAAATATAGCTATATGTTATCTCTTAATCTGCTCTTCTCCAGGCTAAACATACCCAGCTCCCTAACCCACTCTTCATAGGGCATGGTTTCCATTTTGGTCACCCTTATCTGAACAGATTCCAGTTTGCCAATATTCTTCCTGGATATTCTTGGATATTTAAAAACTGATGATGATGAAACCATGCTCTTTTGCATCTGTTGACCACTAAAAGACTGGGAGATTCCTAGCCTTTCCTATTCCAAAACAGTCCAAAGATAATGAATGAGCCTGTTCACATCTACTTAACATGATAGTCATGCATTTAGCATGCCATTGTTAGTCATTTGGCTGAATGTATAGGAGCACTTTGGTGGGATGTTGATTTAGTGCATTTGGTTTAGTATTGAGTCAATGAAAGTTTAGCTTTCTTCTCCAGCCGGCCCCTCTTGAAACAGCAAACCCCAGGATTCTATAGGATGTTGAAAGTAGAATAATAGCACTATAAAAGTCTAGTGCGGAAATGGCCCTAATGTCCTTTGTCTTGTGTTTGGCTCTTTTTTGTGTCAGTGCATTTCTACTGAAATCCTTGCAGTGCAATCATGTAAGTATCCTCAAAAAAAATTCCTGCTGAATTTAAACCAGGCAGCTCAGGATAAGATTTTGCTCCCAAATGATTTTCTTATTGTTCGTTATCATGTGCAGTATAATTTTATGAACATGTGCATTATATATATATTAGAAGTGAATCAAAAACACTCATTTTCCCAAATGTTTTGGTTCTTTACTGGGTTCTTTTCTGCTTTTTCTAAAAAATATTTGGCACTACTTGTAAAAAATATTTGCCGGTTCATTTAACTTGCCTTTATTTACTCTCATTCTCTAGTACTCCCGCTAATGGTATGAATGGAAAATGAGTCATATCTGCAGAAGAGGAAGAACAGAAGAGGCATTTAGTCCAGCAGTCTAGGCAGATGAAATTATAGCTGCCTCCTTTCTCTATCTCCGTATGTGGTATGCAGAGAAACATATTGCCTCTGAACATGGAGCTCTGAAACTATTAAATGCTGACTGTACATATATTTGACTAGTCATAAACCTTTACCCAACTTGGGCCTCCAAGTATTGTTGACTATAGCCATTTCCGCACTAGACTGTTATAGCGCTCTGATTCCACTTTCACCATCCTGTGGAATCCTGGGGTTTGCAGTTTCGGGAGGGGCCAGTGGACAGATTCATGCAAGAAAAGGCTATCCATGGCTAATTATCATGATGTCTACACAGAATCCTAGAGTTGGAAGAGACCACAAGGACCATTGAGTCCAACCCCCTACCATGCAGGAATAAACCTGCAAAGCATTCCTAAAAGATGGTCATCCAGCCTCTGTTTAAAAACCTCCAGAGAAGGAGACTTCATGTTGTCTCTAGTAACATAGGCACCAGGCTAGGTGTCAATATCCATTGCTGTGGAGCATAAGTCCCCAACTAAATGTTTTCCTCAGTACAAAAAGTTCCCATACAGGCACCGTAGGGGCAGTTAAGGTCTATACAGAACTAGTTGGCCCCTGTACCCCTGAACAGACATTAGTCTCACACCACAGCTTTGTTACCATACCATGCAACCCATTATGCGAGATGTGCTATTTTCATAATTGGACATTTTTCTTGGGTGAAACACATGTTTGAAAGTGCACTGGCTGCACGCCTATGCCAAGCCAGAGTGACCTTAGACATGATCAGGTCGTAAGTTCAGAGAGGATTAAGCAGGAAAGCCCATTGCAGATGGGTTTAGAATCAAAACCTTCCGCCCCACCAAAAAAACTCTGTAAATTGTGAGCACTCCCAAGAACAATAGCAGGCAAAATTGTCCAGGTGAAGCAATCAGGACCTCTACTGTGAGCATGTCCTACTGAGACTTTCCTCATTCACCTTATCTGACCAAAACATTAACGGATTCTCAGGGTTCTCATCAATGTTTTGTCACCTAGAATTAAGGTAATCAGCCCATTCTGGACTCCTTTGTGCATTTCGTGGGAAAGCCATTAGAGCACCCTCCTTCAGAGCAGGAAATAGAATATAAAAACCCTGGCTCCAACCCCAGTAAGCTGTAGTACTTTTGATGTAGTATATGGTGCTCAGATCTCTTTCCTCTGTGCTACCCTCAGACTTGTTGTCTGAGCCACTCTGCTTCAGTTTCTGCTTCCGGATTGGTAACTATCACCCTTTCTACCCATTTTCTCTCTATCTATCCTTTCTTGCCTCATTTTTCAATGGCCTTGTATGATTCTTGAGAGTGACTCAATTCTTGTATGTTTGCTAATTTCCAATAAAATATTCTTTTGATTTTTATCTGGAGTCTTCTCTACATTTAGTACTGGTATACACCGATCCTGCCGTTACCCTCCTCTCGCAGGCCTCCTTTGAGCTATAATTCCCCAAATTCTAAGGAGATGCTGGCATTGTAGGTGGACCTCAAAGTCTCCCTCCTTTTAGGATAACACCTTGGTCTTGTCAGGACTAAAAGTTCAGCTTACTGGCCCTCCTCCAGCCCACATGAAATATGGATATACTCACTAAGTGCAAGCAGCACCACCTGAGCTCGTATGTCAATGGATGTGGATTATGGGGCTTGAACTCGGTGTCCCCTGTGGTCTCTTTCAACCCTATGACTCTATAAAATTCTGAGAGTCCCAGCTGAGTAAATGTTTCAGTACACTAACTGTAAACTAAGTCACAGCTTCCTAATCCCCACCCTTTCCCCAGCTTGGAGCTATATTCCACATAATTTACAGCCTGGCCTTATTTCCCACTTGTGTTAGCATTGTTATTAGAACTTGAAAAAGTTATTTTGTAGTTCACCCCTACCAAACAAACAAACAAACAAATAAATAAGCAATCAATCTAGAATTTTCAGGGAGCATGGCCAGTGGCAATTTTCAGTGTGGGTTCTTGGAATTGTAAAATAGATCTTTTCTGAGTTCAGAATATTAACATCAGGTATCTGTGCATTATAGTTTGTTGTGTGCAACACCAGAATCATTTCTCTTGCAAAATAAGTGAACAGCACAGACCACTTGGCTGAGAAATTATCTGCAAAGACAAATATATTCTGTCCTTTGCTCTCTTGCATACCGTTTCTGCTTGTGCTTCCAAGTGCCCAAAGAGAAAATGGGAGCAGGAAGAAAGAATGAGAAAGTGTGAATTCCTGCCTCCTGCCAAAACACCCAGCGAAAGTAGAACTGTTGAAACAGATGACTCAAATGATAACCTAAATGATCATCTGCTCCCATGAAAGGCAACCAAACGCATAGATATCTCACAAAGAACAGTTGTGGAATCTATTTCTCTGTTATAATTCCATACAGATAAACAAGCAAATTCTTTTTTAAAAATTATTCTTATTATTTAATTATTCTTAATATACAACAAGAAGGAGAAGGATGTGTGATCATGTAGTAGTTTCCTCTCCCCGTCAAGCTTCAATTATAGGATTAAATAAGAAGAAAAATGTAGATGGAGTGAGGAGAAATAAACCATTTCCCCCATACTTATCTTATTGAAGTAAATGTTCTAACTTCTCTTATAATCAGATGGAATTTGAACAAATCACTGTCTGTAGGTATCATTTGGAAGAAATTTTTAAAATGCCATGTCCCCTGATATGTTGCAATATGGACGAGAACCCTGCTATGGCAACCTTAATTTACTTAATTGCATCAATTGTTTTAATCTTAAATGTTTGAATTTGCCTCTGCATATATCATGGTGAGAGTCAGCAGAATGTAGTGGTTTGAGCATTGGACAAAGACAGGGCGAGACCAGGATTCAGCCATGGGAACCCACTGAGTGACCTTGTTCAAGTCACACTCTCTCAGCCTCAGAGGAAGGCAAAAGCAATCCCCCTCTGAACCAATCTTGGCAGGGAAACCCCATGATAGGGTTGCCATAAGTCAGCATTGACTTGAAAGTACATAACAAATATGTCACTGGAAAATCTTGTTTTGTTTGTGATTTTTATTGTTGATTTGCTGACTGGTCTGTGACCACAATAAATACTACCTACCTATCATCATCCCTTATTTGTTCCTTGTAAAAAAACACATTGACAATCCACATTATTTTCACGTGTGAACTCTTAACAAAGCTTATTCCTTTAATCCAGAATGTGGAAAAAATTACTCTTGTGACCATGCTGCGTGGGAGTTGTAGTCTGAAAAAAGGAACTGTTACAACCTCTAGGTTGGGCCAAGATCTTACAATGACTCAGTGTAGTATAAATATCTGCTGTTGGAGTTACATTATGGTTGCATTACACAACCCCTACACTAGATACTAACACAGCACAATGTGTGTGAATAAACGTTCAACATGCATGGCTAACATCACATTTACACAATGGCAACACATAAGGTACATTTGCACAGTGCTCTATTAACTTTAATGTGCAAATGCATTACACCACTGTCCGCTGGATACAATCGTTGTGCGTGGCCCACAAAATTCACTCTGTATGCATCATGCAACTAATCTCTGCATAAGTCACTAACAGAATGCTGGTCTTAGTTCTTGGAAATGAATATTTTACCATACTTTACAGTTTTCTTAGGGCCTCTATCTCACTAGTAGTTTGAAATTACCACAGTTCAGCCACAGTGTGAAGTGCAGGCATGGGAAAGGGCTGTACATGTAACCTCAATGCCTTTTGGTTTCCCCGAAACTTCTGGACCAATTCCTTTCAGGAAAAAATGGGCAAACTATCATCCTCGCATCACCCAAACTTTCACAAAACTTCTAAAATGCAGCAGTCTCAGTTCTCCCCCTGGAAAATCTTCCAGAAATGGCTATCCTTGGCCAAAAAGTTAAACTAAAAATACCACACCATTTCCAGTTGTTTTGGTTGCATCCAGTCTCTGTACAGGAGTGAAAATTCTGTTGTAGTCCTTCTAGCAGCTGAAATTCCAAAAGCTTCTGGATTTAACAGGACTATTATGGTGCCAGAGAGCTAGTGTGGTTTGAGTGTTGGACTGCAACTCTAGAGATGAAGGTTCAAATCTCTGCTCAGCCATGGAAAGCCACTGGGTGGCCTTGGACAAGTCACATTCTCTCAGCCTCAGAGAAAGGCAAAAGCAAACCCCCTCTGAACAAATCGTGGCAAGAAAACCTCATAACAGATTTGTCTTAGGGTCACCATAAGTCAGAAGTGACTTGAAGATGCACAACAACAACAACAAAAACTATGGCGCCCTTGGCTTGTGGACTGTTAACTGTAGCTAACATGCCAATGCTTCTTATCTCAGACAAACCTGTGGAGGACAATGCTCACAGAACTGCTTTGCTGATAGACTTTTGCCTTCTGTGGGGAAACAAGTCATGGCCTCAAAGTAATAGCTTCTTTTGTCCGGCGTGCTTGCTGTCATATACAATACTCACGTGCAAATGCCACACACACACTACAAGGCAGTGTGCTTGCCCTGAAATTTCTGCCTCTTGCTTGAAAACTAGAGAAGAAGATCCATGTTCAGAGATCTGGCAACTATACATGTAACCTCAATGCCTTTTGGTTTCCCTTAGTCACTTGTACCATAGATGTACATGTAGCTGATGGTCCATTATAGGTAGCCCCAGTGCTGCAGTCATGTTGATGATAATTCTTGGCATGAATATAGTTTCTTGATAGTACGAAATCATATATAGAATCAGGAATCATCATGTTCAGCTCTCTGCTGAATCGTCCATACTCCAGATGCTCACAAATCAACCTAGGCAATTTTAATTGCCAGGTGGAACAAAGAAAGAGTGAGCATGTCACAGAAATCTGCTATTTGATAAACACTAATAATATGTTGGCACTTCCCACAGTAAATTGGGAGAAGGTAAGTTTCAGAAGGACAGGAAGAGGATGAGAATAGAATCCTCTGTTGTCCTATGGACTTAAGTACTACGAATCTCTCCTTTAGATCTTGCTTCTTGGTTGTTACATAACGTGATGTAATCTGCTGAAACCATTAATATCTGTATAAGTCCTGAATCTGAGACCCATAGACAGCTGTGGTTCCAGTGGCTGGTTGGTCTGGTGTTGTTAGTGTCAGAGAAAGAATCTGTGCTCTGAAGGGAAGAAAGTAGAAGGAATGGAATGGATATGTGTTATATTCTAGTTTGTTGTTTCAAATGACACTTTAAAGGTTTCTTTTATTTCTGAAACAAAACCAACAAGCAATCCTCCTCTGCACTGAATACTCATTTATTTTCTTGCTTCTGCCATCCTTGCCCCCACCCACAAACCAATTTGGCAGAGGCCAAATTAATACATAGACACACTGCAGCAATGTAAGTGAGAATGCCAGGCCTCCTACTTCTGCCAAAGGGGGGAAAACCCAATTGTTAAAATTGAAAACAAAAGTGGAACAATCTTTTCAGTGATAACACAATGTCTACATTCTCACACATTTGTGGCATTGCTTTGGTTACTTGAATACCTTTGCTTCAGCCAAAGCTACAATTTTTCTCCTTACCCCTTCTTCAGTCTCAATCCTGCCCCCCTCAAGACAGCTTCCTGATTTCCTCCATGCCCCACCCAAATAACTGGGGACTCTGACTTTCTAAAGAGCAGAACAATAGTATTACTGTGTGACACAGGCTCTGTGGTGAACAATGTAGGGAAAGACTCAATACTGTATTCAAGTTTTAATTAACTGCTTTCCCCTCTTGCATTTTCTAAATCTTTCAGAATTTCAGAAACCATGAACGCACCCACGTAGGAATAATTTTGAATCAGAAATGAATTAGAAGTAAATGTATTTACTTAATTGTATTTGTTAGTTGCTGTATAAAATATGGCTTTCAATGCAAACTATTGAACAAAATTAAAATGAAAAAATTACAACAACCAACGTTCACTTCCAAATGCAGAATAATATTGTAAGACAATGCAAGTTAAAAGCCAAGTACTGTAGAAAAGCTAAGAGCAGCTCATTAAAAATACAAACCAACCAATAATGAGTATAATTAGGAGAAACAAAGATTGAAAGGATGTTAATCTGCTGTGAAAGAGGCTTTAGGATGAAGTGAGGCATCTGGTGCCAAAAAGGAGAGTTGAGTGGGTTTGAAATTAACTTTATAGTGGACCCTCCACTTTTGCAAGGGTTTGGTGTGCAGAACTCTTGCAAAAGTGGAAAAACCGCAAATAACTCCTCCCCATATAATTTGCCTCCCATTCCATTTCCGGGGCGTTTTGCCTCAGGGTGTGGTCTCCACGCCAGGACAAAATGCAAGGGAATGGGATAGGGGAGCTCAAGAAGGGAGAAGGAAGGTACACGTGTCCTTTCCCCCTTATCTGCAATGAAATAATAATGTTGCACTTCGGAATGGTTCTTTCAGAGTAGCTCAGAGTGATCACTACATTTGTGAAGAGTATGACACTGGCTTTGAGAACCTGAAAACAGCAGCAGTGATCCTAGATCAGGAGATGGGGGTAAAATTCTGTTCAGCCAGAACTTTACCCTGCTTCCCTCTTCCCTCCCTTAAAACTCATTTGTGTTTAGCTGTCCCCCCAAACATGGCCAGTAGCTGATGGATATTTGGAGGTGGCTGAGAAGGGCCTGGCTATCTTCCTATAGCCAGACACCCACCCCTCAAGAAACACTCTGGAGGTCCTTGATGATGCCTTCATTGTCATGTATTTGGCTTCAGGGACTTAGCCCAAAGCTTATTGGACACCTCATCTGGTGAGGTTTTTTTTTGGGGGGGGGGTGCAGCAACATAAAGGTGGGTTTTGAGCACATGAAGTTCTTGCACAAAGGAGAAATGAAATTCTTACCTCCAAAATGCCCATGCCTCAAAACATATCCCAGTGTAATAATGGCATATATCACTGTTATTTCCTTACAGAACATTTGTCAAATACTCTCACAGCCAAGGAGCAACCTCAGGGAATGCCTCTGAGGACACAAGGAACAGATGGGTCCTATGGCTTTGGTTGCCTAAGGTGCATTAATCCTGGGTGATGCAGCACTTGTATGCTTATCTGATCCTTCCCCACTTAGTCACCACAAAACAGCAACAGAGATCATTTGGGAATACATGTGTGAGAAACTTTTACTTGCTCAGCCTGCTGTAGCACTGAACTGGCATGCTGGGGTTGTCTGTAGGGTGAGAGGCACTAATAGTAATCCTTTATTGGGAGATATTTTTTTCAATGTTACTCCTGTTATACCATTTTAGAAGGAGGTGGAGGAATGGAGGTGGGAGGAGATCTGGCACCTACTTATAACAAATGTTGAACATGTGTTTTCTGGCTCCAATCACAAAAATTGCCGTGGACATGGGGTACCCTACTATCTGGCATTGGTTAGCTACCAGGGCTCACAGCCACTCATACAGTTATCTTTCAGTGCTCCTCAAAATGCAAGATGCAGACCTTGTTTTCAGTGCAGTCTGTGAGCTCTGGGACAATATAAAATCAAAATAATTGACCCTGAACACATGCAAAAAACTTCCATTCAACAGTTCCTGAATTTAAGGCCATTTCTGCACTGCATTGTTATAGTGCTATTATTCTATTTTCAACCTCCTCTGGAATCCTGGGGTTTGCAGTTTAGGGAGGGGTCTTTAGGATTCTCAGCCAGAGAGCTCTTGGGCCTCAGGAAACTACAAACCCCAGAATTCCACAGGATGTTGAATGTGGAATAATAGCACTATAACAGTGTAATGTGGAAATGGCCTAAGTCCCTTGAGAATGAGGTCTTAAGAATGATGTTTTATGGGCATCTTGGAGTACAGGCCAAGGCCCACTGCCAAAATACTTGAACAGATAACCAAAGGCCATTGCCCACATTTCAGGGAGAATACCAGCAAGCTAAGATGCTTACAGATTCCAAATGAATTCGGTCTCCTTGTTTTTGTCCAAATCAAAGCTGGATCTTTGGAACAGTTGCTTTTAAAAGTCTACATTTCCCAGAATCTTTTAGTCAATGCAGCCACTATAGTCCAAAAAGGTAAAGTTTCCAGGCTCTGGTCAAAGCTGCTGTCTCTTTTAAGACAGTTTCATTATCTTACCCTCTGACCGGTGGCAGAAAGGCCTCTTGCTTTCTCTGATTGATTTTTTAGAGTCCCTAAATGATCATTCACTAAGTTAATAATTATCTGTTGGGTTCTCACAGCAAGATATTGTCAGTAACTTAACAAATAGTTCCATCCATCAAACCAAATTTAGCAGAACCTCAAACCTGCTACCGTTTATTATTAAACTTTTCAGGCTTACAGCTATACAGGCCTCCCTCCACATTTGCGAGTCTGACCTTTGCAAATTTGATTATTTGTGAGATGTGTGCATGCTTTACTCCCATCTCCTCCTCCTCCTCCTCCTCCTTATCCTTTGCATTTTGCCAGGTGCAGGGGGGGGCATGTGCATGCCTTGCTTCTCCCCTCTGGAGCTCCCCCCACAATACCTTGCCTCTGGTCTGAGTGCAGAAAAGACAAGGGAAAGTTGGAGGAGCCCCAGAAGGAAATGGGAGGTGGATCATGGGGGGAGCTATGTGCATTTTTCCCCCACTTTTGCAAGGGTTCTGCATGCTGAACCCTTGCAAAAGTGGAGGGGCCACTCTGTTCCCCCCAAAACAAATCTACTTTCCCCCCAAAACAACCTTCTCCAACCTGCTGTCCTCCTGATGTGTTGGATTACAACTTCAGAAATCTCTGAACACCATGGTCATTGGGATGATAGATCTGGCCTGACCCCTTTGAACACCATATTGAAGACATCTGTCCTAAGAAGCCATCATTGTCCACTTGAACATGGAATAGGCAGAAACAGAAAAGACTGGATGCAAATCATGCTGAAGAAATCAATAAACTGAAGTCAACTTTATGGAAACCACAATTTCCTCTAGCTCAGTCAGAGATGAACAATATACAGTATCTCCTTCACTCTGCCTGATAGATAAAGGCTGTATTGGAGAGCAAATGGAGGATTAGTTTGTTCTTATGAGAAACAATCAAGTCTGAACTATGATTGGCTGTATCAAGGAAGCCAGGAGGAAAGAGCAGCGTCACTTCAAACAAAGCAGAGTTTAAAATTCAAATGCCAGGATGGGCTGAACCAAATCTTAGGCCATTTCCACACTAGACTGTTACAGTACTATTATTCCACTTTCACCAACTTTGAGGCCCCTCCCTAAACTGCAAACCCCAAGATTCCCTAGGATGTTGAAGGTGGAATAATAGCACTAGTGCAGAAATGGCCTCAGTAGCTAAGATCAGCCTCTCATATGACTGAAAGCAAGAAAACAGTAATCAATATTAAATATACCCTCCAACTGTTCTGATTTGACAGGTGCAGTTCCAACTGATCCTCTGTCATCCAACTTTTTGAGAAGTTTTTAAAAAGTCACAGTATCTTTCTCGTCCTCTCACTTTCCCCCTTTGTCTTCAGCTTGCTTCAATTAATGCAAGCTGAGTTAAAATTGCAAAAGTAGCTTATGCTCAATGTGACAAGTGGTGATGGGGAGGTGAACTGCACCAACTTCTCTTAGGTCATTTCCGCACTACACTGTTATAATGCTATTATTCCACTTTGAACATCCTGTGGAATTCTGGGGTTTACTGAGGCCAAAGAGCTTTCTAGCGGAGAGTTCTAAATGCCTCTCCCTAAACTGCAAACCCTAGGATTACATAGGATATTGAAAAAGTGCAATAATAGCACCATAACAGTATAGTGTGAAAATGGCCTTAGTTTGCCTGTTCTCCTTTTGCCATTTTGAACATCCTCTGATGTTTCTTGGCCACATGCATCCCAGTTTCCATCCATGAAATTTTGGACGATATGATTCGAACAGAAGGAAGAATGGCTAGTACAGTCTTCATTTGGTTAGAAAATAATACAATATTGTAGAGTAAGCAATGTGAGAAGGGTGTTTGTTTCTCCTCTTCCATCACCATCACACTTAACAGTATTTTATGAGAATTATTTAAGCCTGTCTGTGTTTAGAATTGCTTGTTAGCTGGTGGGCCTAAGAAACCAGAGGTTATTCTCTTGAAGTATCAAATTGCACCCAGATAGTTGCCAAAATATTTTTTGAGAAAGTTAAGATTTGATTAAATCTAAGCACACATATTTGCACAAGTACACACACACACACACACACACAGAAATTACAAAAATGTATTTCTGCAAAAAGTTATGTAAGTTTCTATTTTAAACTCATCTGGTCCTAATTTTCTAAATTTACTGCCTCAGAGCTAACGCCAAAGTGCTAGACTTGATTTATGGAAATACTTTAGCACATTTTCCCATCATGGTATTGTAGAAAGGCATTTTCAGCTCTTTTGTTGTTGTTGTTGCTGTTGCTGTTAGGAAATATTATAAACAAACAAACAAACAAACAAAAACTTTTAAAGGGTACTTCATTATGAAATACTATAATGCACGCAGTTAACAAGAAATCTAGTAAACAATGCAACATACTTTAAGAGCATTCCACACAGTTTACTAACTTCTTCTGTTGTATTGAACAAGTCAATCCATCTGGTAAAGAGATACTGAAAAATGTGTCATTTGTGCCAAACTACTTTTTTCAGGCACAAGCTACATATTTGGAGGCAAATATTTAAGTGGCAGCCTTGCTATGATGTCCCATAAACATTTAAAAAGAAGACATGAGCATACAAAACACATTCCCGGAACCAAATGTATCACACAGAAGGACACAAAGAAAATGTCCTACTCAGACATAGCTGCAATCAGAACCCCTTATTTTTGCATTAATTTTATAATAGATCTGGACGAAAGGACTTCCCTGAAGCCCAGAGTCTTTCTTTCCCTCTCAGAAAGCATTTTAAAAAGTGGACGTTGGGGGAGTTTTTGGGGAGAGGGGGACTACAACAGCCAGAATGCTTCAGCCACCATTTCCAAATTCTGGATGAGAATGTGAAAAAGTGGATGGAATCAAGTTTTGGAAAGGAAAAGGCAAACACAAAGGCAAAGACCTTCCCACTTCTAAAGAAGGTCAGAAAGCTTTTAAAGAAAAAGTTCCTGAAAATGTTTAGTATGTGTGATAACGTGATGGTTGTCAACTAATCAGAACATGCCTTTCTTTTATGACTGTGAGTTATTTCCTTCTCTTTAAAAATAAACCTCTAATCAGAGTGGCAGTCCCAGTATTGTTGGATTTCTTTCCCAGAATTCTTTAGTGAGTGATGATGGGGGTGTAATAAAAATGTGGCCAAAAAGAGGTTCAGCTTCCTAGAATGAATAGAGCCTTTGAGGCCGCTCCCTAAACTGCAAACCCCAGGATTCCGTGGGATGTTGAAAGTGGAATAATAGCACTATAACAGTCTAGTGCGGCAATTCTCAGAGTCATGACTGGGATGCTGTTGTCACAATCGTAAATGCCTCCCCAACCCACCTTAACAGCAAGAAGCCACAGTGAATGAAGGAGCTCTGTTCACCTGGCAACTGGGCTACAAGGAGCATGTTTCTAACCCCTTCCCACCAACAATCAAGGCTGTGACAATCACAAACAGGACTCCTGCTGTGATACCTTATCATTGTGCCCAATGCACATTGGAGCACTCTTGCTGGAATCCAGATGCACATCTTCACAATTCATTAACAGCGTTTAGTTGCATTTCTGCAATGTAGCTATGGATCTGTAAAGTTACAAAAGGTGGACTGTGATGTAGGGTCTTATCTATTCCTCTTTAGATCAGATCCACCAAGATTAAAAGGATCTAAATAAAGTCATGGCTAACTCTTGTCCTATTGCTTTCAGTCAGTCTATTCTGATTTATACCTTCTTAATTATGCAATTGCTTCTGTCAGTAGAATAGGATGGAACCCGTTCCTTGTCCTCCTTGCGGCCACCACAAACTCTCAGAATCTGCTCTAGTGGATTAGGGGAAACTTGAGAACAGGTTTCAGAGTACTGCAAAGGTCACAAGGAGAGGAAAGTTCCACTTTATGAGCAAAAGCTCTCCGCTGCAAAGGAGTTTACGCTGTCTTTGAGAACTCACAAGGGGGAAGTGCATGCAAATGATACCCTTCCTCTTATTATTTTTTTTCTAGCAGCGAGAAGTATACTTCTTTTGAGCAAGGAGGAGCTATCTATAACTCATAGTCCCTAACTGACATAGCCTCTATAATTTTATCTTATCCCTTCAAAATGTCTTTTGATTTAGCAGCCATTGCAGCATATTGCAGTACTGTATTCCACCAGCTAATTAGGTGCTATCTCATAAAGCAACATTTTTTTAGACAAGAAAGAGACAGGAGAGACACACACAGAGAGAAGCTGACTGAGAGGCAGAATTTTCCTCTTAGCCATTCAAAATATTATAAACCCCTGTTATGTCTTTCTCCCTTAGTCTAAACAAAACTGCATAAAATTAGATTTTCGTGGGTGGTGTAGGATTATCATCCACAGTATGAGGAACATGTCAGAGAAAATGGCTTGTAATTGAAAACAATCAGTTGCAAAGTATTTGCCAAATTTCTCCAACCATCTCAAGAGAAGGAAGGAAGCCAGCCAGCCAGCCAGCCAAGGAAGATGTAAAAGTCAAGATAGTTTTGTTCTGGATGGCTGCAGGTTGGGCTTCTAGGACAACATCAAAGTAAAGATGTTACCCTTCTTCCACCTTCATGTCCATCTTAGAAGGCAAATAAACAGATGTTCCAGAGTTTGAAGGTATACATTGTCTGGACATACATGAAAGTAAGGCAATTGTATGCTATCCCTGGGATATTGCCTTCCATTATGTTCATGTGGTGGAGAAGTACAAGTATTTGGTGTTCTCCCAGCAACAAAATCCAGAGTGACATCTGCAAGAGTCCAGAACGAGGGATACTGCATCCATGTTTCACTATCTCTTGGGGTTAGTCTCTTCAAACTACTTCCATTTGCTGTGGAAGAGACTTTTTTTTAAGGATCTGAGAATCAAAATGGTGGATGTGATTAGCTAAAAAAACACACATTGTAAACCGCTTAGAGAGCACTTAGCTGATAAGCGGTATAGAAATACATGCTATTTGTAATGTATAATGTATTTCATGTTGTTCACCGCCTCGATTTGTGTGGAGAGGCAGGATACAAATAAATTAATATTATATTATATATTATATTATTTGAATTCCTCCCTCCCCTCAAGGTTTTGTTCCAATGGGGTTTTTGTTCTTGCTAGCCACTTCTAGTTCTAATTGAAATGTCAGTCTTGTCTTTTTTTGCTTTGCATTCATATAGTTAATGCAATCACTCATTCTCCAAAAAGACCTGTTGCCACTTCACTGTTTGACCTCAGTCCATTGTTTGATACTGCTCCATGCCAGCCATTTTACTCTATGGTGTGTGTGGAGGGAGGTGTTCTACTGGAACTGCCAG
Organism: Ctenosaura bakeri; assembly: GCA_948474755.1. NCBI lineage: Eukaryota > Metazoa > Chordata > Lepidosauria > Squamata > Iguanidae > Ctenosaura > Ctenosaura bakeri. Next base: position 120,953 of record CAOLHI010003007.1, read on the forward strand.
TAGAAGACAATATGGGAATCCAGTTGTGCTGTTTATCATGATACCTTCACCAAAGGTTTCTTTAAAGAATAAGGGTATCCAAGTAGATTAGCCTTGCATCTCTTTTTACAGCACTATAAGAGACACTGAAGGAGGCCAAGATTCTTTTCCCACCTGTTACATTCAGTAGCTTCCAGAAATCTAAAATCCTTTTCCTGTCTGTTTTTGCATTTGTTCATTTTACTTCTTGTTTTATTCCTTATAACAAAATATTGTAGTATATCATTATGACAGTGAATGTCTCCTGTGTTAGGTCTGTTGGGATAAACTCTGTTTGGCAAATACAAGAAAATGATGCATATATTGTTTATTAGACATTAGTCTTATTTTAATATTTTTATGTTCTGTATTCTCATGCTAATATTATCTTCACACCAATCTTGTGAGATAGGCTGAGATGGTGACACCAACCCTGTGACATAAGGTAGGTTAAGAGATGGTGTGAGCTTTGCGACACAGGACTGAGTTGAACTAGAGACTGGAAAATGTTACCCTGACCATGCTGGTTGGTGGATTCTGAGAGCAAAAATCCAAAAAGTAAAGTTTTCCAAATTCTGACTTGATGGGGTATGAGCACCCCAAGACTGGACATGGCTGGGCAGCAGAAGACCTGGCTTCTCATGGGAGGTCTCTCTGCTCTTTGCTTTACTCTCACAGGATCCAAGAAGACAGGCATAGCTTTGGGAGACTGTGTAAGAGGGCATTTGGGAGATCGGGTAAGAGGGCATTTGAAGGAATGGACTGCAAATTAAGGGTGTGCATTTTAAAAGTGACTGTGATTCCTCTGGATGTTACTGGGTGCCAGTTCTCACCAGCCCAATGCAGCAGAGCAAATGGTGAGGAGGATGGAAGTCCAGTGACATAGGGAAGACTGCATCTTTCCCATCCCTGCTTTAGAGGGTGAAATTGTCCTGGCATCAGTCCAGGCTCTCTTTCTGTAATATTCAAACCCGTAATATCTGTCCATCCTTTAATCAGGATAGCCCTTTTCTTCCAGATTATATTCACCCTTCATCATTTTGAAAAAAAAATCTTTCACAGAGACATTTTCCTGTCTTCTTCTCCACAAAAAGGAACATAATAGGCCAAAAGTGATTCAGTGTAAAGACTGGTGTTAACCCCGGAAGTATCTGCTGACCTTTCCCCAGGGTTTCTGAAATATGCATTTATTTTATGAAACAGACAGAGTTCAAAGATAACAATGGAGAAAGCATGTTTTCATCATTTTTTAATTGCTGATGGCTTTTGTACCTTACTATTTTATGCTATATTAAAAAACATACAAAAGGAGGGGGAGATGCAGCAATAACGAACAAGATAACAAACTTTTTTTTCTCTACATCCACAGTCATATTGTGCTGGGAAAGGAAGTGAACCAAGCTGTGAAAGCACGACCTTTCTGGAGCTCAAATAAGGTCACACCCTTCTGACTCTTTGCTGAGACATCAGGGATAGTTTGGATAATGTTCTGATTTCAAACAGTATAAAATCAGTCTACATTTCTTTCGGGCTGTAAATGAAAAGGGGGAAAAATAAAAACCTAGGTATTTTGGGAAACTCACTCATTACATTAAAGAGAACTGAAATTTTAATTTCTCTTCTTGTAATATTTACAACTTCTCTGAGGAAGTCTGAACCACAGATGCTTCCCCCTAAAAAGTATTGGCTTGTGTGAGTGAACATACTGACTCAGAAGCATTGCATAGGGCAGGGGTGGGAGACCTTATGCCCTGTGGGTAAACAGGACTTTTGTGGGGTTCCAGTTCAACTCTCTGGGGTTCCTCAGACAACCACACTCTCTTCCTCACCACACCACAGTTTGGTGTTTTCCCAATCCCTATGTGAATTTATTCCCCATTCTATAAGGTTAAAGTGATTTTCCTGAGGCTTAACGGTGTAGTGCAGTGGTTCCTAACCTTTGCTTTACCACAAACCTTTAAATATCTTTTATTGCCCTGGACCGCCAGGACTAAATTCAAGGTGGCTTCTGGCTGTACGTGTGATAGCAAGAAATGTCACATGCTTTCTCTCAGCATCATTCATTTGCTTGTTCTCACCATGTGTAGAAGCAGCAAGTGCTGAGTACATTTTTTTGGCTATCAAACAGCGTCATAACTTTTATATGGTTTGAGATATAGGCCCTTTCCGCACGCAGCGAGGGAAACGCTCCCTGCCGCTACTTACTGGCTTTTTGGTGGGTCCGATTAAGTCCGTTGGGACGAGTAGCAGTGCGAGCTCATTGCTCTGCACTGCTCCGGTGTCCAAAATGGCGGCTTCCAGTTGGTGGCCTCCACCACCAACCGCTGAAGCTCACCAGCCTAAAGCCCACCCCTGGCAGATCTGCAGGCACACACTAGTGCGCGCCTGAAAATCTGCACCGGAGCGTGGCGACGGAGCAACACGGGGTCGCTCGCTCCATACTTTTTAGAAACCTCTTTAAAAACCTCTTAAAAGTTCCGGTCACTCTGGAGGGGACTGAGGTGCAGAACTACAAAAAGTAGTCCGCCCCAGTCCACTCCACGGTGCAGAAGACCTCCATCGGAGGTCACTCTGCACCGTTTTAATAGACCGGTGCAGAAAGGGCCATTGCAATGAAGTCTTGTGCAAATGATGTCTGTCACTGGCAAAAGACTCCTGCTTTTTGAAATCATAGAATCATAGGGTTGGAAGAAACCCCAGGAGCCATTGAGTCCAATCCCCTGCTATGCAGAAACACCCATCAAAGCATTCCCAACAGATGGCCATCCAGCCTCTGCTTGAAAACCTCCAAAGAAGGAGACTCCACCACACCCCGAAGCAGCATATTCTACTGCCAGACAGATCAACGTATGACTGTCAGTCTCTTCATCGTCTTTCTTTTTTCTATCCTTCCTTTCACTGGCCTCCTGACTTGGAAGCTAACAGTCACCACTAGTTGCACACTATCATCTTTGGCCATGCTCACCATTGGACTCTTCCACTCCAAAGATATCCCTCATTGATGCTAAACGTGTCCCTTAGGCTGAAAGACGTTCCCTACTTTGGCAAAGGAGAACTTCTCAGGGAAGATCCAAAAGCCTACCTCAGTATGTATCAGAGATTAAATTGCAATGGATGTCATTTGTTCTTCCAGAAAACCTACCAGGAGGGAGGATTTTGGGAAGGATAAAATTCAAAGGATTTTAAGTCAAGAATTCAGCTTAGCTTTAACTATGTTGACTTCCCTCTCAAATTTTATTCACATGAAAATCCTCCATGCATCAATGTTTTTCCTTAATTGTTGCTGTGGGCCTTCAAGTTGTTTTCAATTTATGGCAACTGTAAGGTGAACCTATTACAGGGTTTTCTTGGCAAGCTATGTTCAGAGGCGGTTTGCCATTGCCTTTCTCTGAGACAGAGAGAATGGGATTTGCCTCAAGTCACCCAGTAGGTTCCATGGCTGAGCGGGGATTGGTCTCTAGAGTCCTCATCCAACACTCACACCACTACCCCATGCTGGCTCTCTTTTTCCCTAATACTTGATGATAAAACAAAGTGACATGAGAAAATAAGAGAAGTTACTTTCTTTTTCTTCTATTTATAGCAATGTGATCTACCCACTCAGCCAGCGGTTTTCTTCCCCCCAGAGACAAAGTTGCTATTACGCCACACAGCTTCCTGAAATGATAAGAGAGTTGAAAATAATTCTAAATAGAAAGGGAGTGAAGTCTCATGACACTCTGGTCACACATTTTGTTCTTACAAATTCTTATCACGTGCTGTGGTGGTACTATAGGTACCAGCTATAGCTATGCTTATCTCTAGATCATTTTACAGAGTGCTGTGCTACATGTGCAAAGGGCACACCTCTTTAAGAGGTTAACTTACCAAACCACAGCCTCAGTGTCTTTCTTTTATTTTAAATGCAGACCATTTTCAATGAATACAATATAGTGGGGAAAATCCCTTCTCAGGCCTCATAAACTCCTCACCAATGAACACAAACTTCTGAATCAGTAAAGTATGTCTTCTGTTTCATTCACCCTCCCTCTTCCTCCTCACCCTAATATCTTATGTATGTATTTATAGCATTTGTATGCTGCTTTCCCACTTGATTAATCTACAAAATGGCACACAAAGTAAATATTTTTAAAAGCACAATATTTCAACAAAAAGCAAAAAGAATAACCTATTGTATGCATCAAAACAGAATAATGGGCTATCCACTAAAATAATATGCATTCATAAGGGTTTTGACCTAGTACCCAAAAAGTGCCAAAGTTGGTACCTTTCTCTGACCTGTTTACAATGGTCACTCTGTACATGGGGCACCATTGCTGAGAAGGCCCTTTTTTGTAATGCATCCCATGTCCCACAGATAGATGAGATAAACTATATCACTCCACAGGTCAAACACATAATAGTGAGCAGACTGTTCACAAAAAACTTAGAGATATAAGTTACCCCTTGCCACCCTGCCATCACACCTCCTGTCAGTAGACACAGGGAGAGGTGACACTCTGCATAGTACAGTTGCCAGTCTAGAACCATTCCAAGCCTTGAGGTTTCTAGCCTGAAGCCTGAGACCTAGTCCATGGTGGTGTCATTAAACCGGACTTACTGTGAAGAACATTCTGTGAGCAGTAGTCCAAAAGTTACCTTTCCCACACCCTGTTATTCCAGCATCGCTGGGTCTCACACTTATAGGACAGCATAATGCAAACTAGGCAACTGATTTGATTACTTTTCATGCCAGCCTTGTTTCTCAAATGAGGAATTATAACGTTGGTCTGGGAAGGACTCCAGTTACCTTCAGGCCATTGGAGGCCAAAACAAACAAACAAACAAACAAACAAACAAACAAAACACAGTTTCCAAAGCTTACAGAAGCAAACATTGGTTCTGTACTGCTCCAGTAACAACGAATTGACCCAACTAAGTTCATTTGTGGAAGGATTTGGTAGAAACACAAATGGAGAAAGAGCTGGAGAGGAGGAAAGAGACTGCCATAATTAATGTTTTCTCATACACAGACAAACACACACATGGGAAACAACTTTCCTGTGCCATAAGATAACAGAGTATTCTGGTGGTCTCGTTTGAAACATTTTATGTATGAAACAATGGAAAGTAGATGCAGCCTTAGGTCACAGAATAGCAAGCTGTCATTAGCAGCTTTTATGAGAAGCCATAATTATTATCCAACACTAAGTATGTGAACATATTTTGTCTGCTTGAGGGATTTAGACGGATTTTAACTTGGTCTTAATTAGAAAACATCACAATAATCTGTAGCCTCAGGCTTTTCCTACCCACCCATGAATGGATGGTTAACTTAGAACTCAAAACAAACTGGAAGGGCTGAACTCAAATCCCCATGTTCAAATACAGAGGCTCAGTGTACAATAGCATCCCTTATATCCAGCCAAAATCTTGGGAAGAAGTTTCATGCCAATATATGCCAGTGCTTCTAGTGGTTTTAATTTTAAAAAGACTATCTGAAACAGGGGAAGATCCTTTGGTCCTCCAGATGTTGGCAGATTGCTACTTCCATTCCACTTTACCATTGACCAGGCTGGCTGGGACTGATGGAGTTCAGAAGCCTTTCATGAGCCACAAAATCCCAGCCCTGATTTAAAAAATGGCTTCAACACCAATGATGTCCAAATCCAACATGATAGGATTAGCAGATGCACAGAATGTATATGTGTGTGTGTGTGTGTGTGTGTGTGTGTGATATATACACACACTCACACACACTGCCTAATGTTGCAGTTTACAGCCCTGTGTGAGTGATAAGTTGGTAATGCAGTGTAGAACAGTTCTTTTGTCTTTGGTCACCTAGCTACATGTTGTAAGAAACTGAATGCCATGTTAGATGCACCATGCCTTGAAGAAACAAGAGAATTCTGGGCACAGACCTTAGATCCTACGTGTACTTATGTTAGGCCAGAAGCAATGTAGTGGAGTTCCAATACTGCAGAACTATGAGGCAATTCATACACAGAGATAAGGAAGAAGAGAAGCAAAGAAACAACTTTCTCCAAACTGGGATTATGGGAGTTGCAGTCCAACACATTCGAAGGGCATTATGGGGGGAGTTTGTAGAGAAGAGCCTTGGTTTTCCAACATCCTCACTTGTGTGAAAACTCTCTGTATCAGGGGTGGGCAAACTGTGGGTCATATACAGCCACCAGTGCCATTTTGGGGGCTACCAGGACTCCCCTTGAGGGTTCAAAAATTGTTTGTTCCAAAATGCCCACCAAAGCCCTGTGGGAGGCATTGCCATATTCTGAGGCCCCTGACCCTTAGGGTCACATGATTTTTTTTCACAAAAATTTTTAGAACTCTTTTGCCCCAGAATGTCCCCTAGAGGATTTGGGGGCACCTCCACCACATTTCAGACCCACCCTGGGCCAATGTAATCCTAAGGCCTTTTCTGCACAATGATGCTCTCCCGTTTCATCCTGTCACAATCCCAGCAGCACCTCTGTTGGGATGGGAGCATGTCAACACTCCTCTCCGCACACAACCAGCTGCCTGTGGAAGGGAGCACGAAGGACACACTCTGCCCTTCCGGATTGCAGCTGACCTTCTTCCCATGCTTCAGTAGAGGATGAAGTGTGTAGATCGTGCTTCTGGCCCTTCTGCATGACGGCTGCAATGGAAAGCTCACACAATCAGGGGTCACTGATGGAGTCTCTCTGTCAATGATATAGCCTGCGATTGCGCTGGCTGGTGACGCAAGAAGGGCGGGACCATGACAACTTCATGTGGAAGCATTTTCACGGCTCCGCTCCTCTTGCATCTCCATGCTGGGACACTGTCATGTGGAAAGGGCCAAGAGAAGCCTTTTTCTTTGTAACAGGAAGTGAGCAACAAGTGACTTCTGCTCACTTTCTGTTATTAAAAAAGGCCCCTCCAAGGCCTAAAATGTTCCAGGGAGGGTGAAAAACATGGTGAAAATGCCTCCTTGTCCTCTAGAGGGCATTTGAGAGAAAACTTTTGATTTTTTTTTCCTTTCTGAATGAGGAAGTGTGGCAGGGTTGTGGCCCTCTAAGTTCCCCGGGGAGGGCTAAAGTGGCCCCTTACCTTTCCACAGTTGTCCATCCCTGTTTTATATGAACAGGGACTTCTCTTCTTGTTGCTTTCCACATGAGGAAAGCCACAACTGAATGGGCAGTGAGCTGCACTCGTCTTTCCACACATCGAGTCCAAGCAGGTAAATATAGCTGAAACTGGGCTACAGTAGCTGTTCTCATCTTCTCTTTGCCTTCTGCATTATGAATGAAGACACAGGAATGCAAACTAGAAGGTTCCATGAATAATTCCCAACGCCCCACTCAGAAATTCATTTTACAGTCTCAAGTCTATTGCAACATGATTCAGTGCCAAATGGTGAGTTCAGGCAAGTCTTTACCATAAAATCACAAACATTGAAGGTCTGTCTTGCTTTTTTTTTTTAATTTTTTTTTAAATTTTATTAAACTATAACACAAAAACAAACGAAAAATAAAACACCATGTGTTATACATAATGGTGAATTAAAAAACAAACAAACAAACAAAACAAAACAAAAATTTTTTTCCTTCTTTTAAACAATGCAAACTTATATTATTGTTTTTCCCTTCCCCTAAAATCATAAACTTGTTCAGCTTGTTCCGTTCATACAACTTATACATTTTTGTTACGTATCTTCAATTCTTATTTTCATTATATTCATTTTTATTATTATACTTTCACTCTTAATTCAATATTTTTCACTCCCATTTAATCTCTTACTATTATTAATTATAAACTTATTACTTAATATCTCTAAAAATAACCTCTCTCTAAAACCAATTACCTTTTAACTTTTTTTCCCCCTTTTAAACATTGAACATCACATATCAAATTACATCTATAAATCACAAGTTTAACACACACAGATAATAAACAATATAAAAATACAAAATAAAAGATAAAAGTAATAATAAAAAAAACCCCACCCCCCCAGAGCCAACTTTTTATTTAATCCACTTTCCAAAATTGCCATTCTTCTTTTAACAGGGTAGCATTACCATCTCTTTTCAAAACTTTTTCTAAAAATATTTTCCAAATTTCTTCAAAATCTTTTGTTTTTACCAAACCTTTCATAAACCTAATTCTACATGTTAGTTTATCATTAATTGCAATTTTCCACACTTCTTTATACCATTCTTCTATTTGAAATTTTTCATTTGTCTTCCATTTTTTTGCTATTATTAATCTCGCTGCAGTTAACAAATTTGTTATTAATTCTTTCTTTGCCTGAGTACACTCTACCTTATTATATATGGACAACAACGCTACATTTGGACATACTGGTATTTCTAATCCCATAATCTCTTTTATCTCTTTAAAAACCTTTTGCCAAAATTCCTTTATCTTGTTGCAATTCCACCACATATGCATATATGTACCAATTTCTTGACATCCTCTCCAACACAATCTTGAATATTTCTCATCTATTTGATTTAATTTCACTGGAGTCAAGTACCATTTCCAAACTATTTTATAATAATTCTCTTTTATTCTTATTGATAATTTTTTTAAATGGCGTTGTTCCCAAATTTTTCTCCATTCTTGTATATCTATAGTTTGTACTGTCTCTTCCTCCCATATTTTTCTAAGATAATCCTCTTCTTGTTCTTTTGCTAATATTTTATATATTTCACTTATACCACCTTTTAATATTTCATTTTCTTGCGTATTTTCTCTTTGAATAATAATTTGTTCAAATTTAGTATATTCTTTAAAATCCTTAACATATCTTTTCATACTCTTTGTCCATTGCTCTAGTTGTATATAATTTAACCAAGATATCTTAGTTTCCTGCAATCTCTCTTTCATTCTTTCTTTATTTATCATTATTTTCATCCAATCTTTTAATCTATATATTTTTTGTTTTTTTATTTCTTTCTCTATTATTTCTCTTAAATTTATTGGAAATTTTTCCATCATTACTATTGGAGTTAATATTGATATATTCGGTATCAATTTTCTTTTATTTTTCTTCCATATTTCTATTATATTTTTTATAAAAGGATTTTCTATTTTTTCCATTTCTTTCTTTGAAAAATTCCTAAAAAATATTTTTTCTAATTTCATCTCAATATTCTTATCTTCTGTCTCTAACCAATCTAAATCACCGTTTCCTGAAACTCCATCTATGATATATCTCAATTGATTTGCATAATAATACCATTTTAAATTTGGAAGTCCCAGGCCACCTTCTTTTTGACTTTTATACCAGTATTTCTTATTAATCCTCGATTTCTTATTTCCATTACAAAAATTATTTAATATCTTTTGCCATTCCTTTAACTCTTCCTCTGATACTTTTATTGGTAACATTCTAAACAAAAAATTAATTTTAGGTAAAATTTTCATTTTTACCACTGCTATTCTACCAAACCACGATAACTTTATATTTTTATAATCCTCTAATTTCCGTTTAATTTCTAATCTTAATTTCTTGAAATTTTTTTCTTGTAGTCCTTGTAAATTTTTTGTAATATCTATTCCTAAATATTTAATTGATTCTTTTACTTTAAGTAATCCTCTTTTACTACTTATAAATTTTTGTACTTCTTCTTTAGTATAATTAAATAACATTATTTCTGATTTGGCCCAATTTATTTTCAATCCTGTCTTCTCCCCAAACTCTTTTAAATGTTTATCTATTCTATCTATCTTTTCAACCGGATCTTTAATTGTCAACAATGTGTCATCTGCAAATAAGCTTATTTTATTTTTCTCCTTAGCTCCAATTCCTTCCAAATTCTCATCATTTCTTATCGCATTCGCTAATATTTCTATAACTATTGCAAATAAAACTGGAGATAATGGACATCCTTGTCTCGTTCCTCTTGTTATTTGAATCTGATCTGTAAATCCATCATTTACCATCACTACAGATGTATTATATGAATATAATTGATTTATTAACCCTTTAAATCTTTCTCCTCATCCTATTTTATTTAAAATTGTTTTTAACGCTGGCCATTCCACACAATCAAAGGCTTTAAATATATCTAACGCTAAAATTCCAGCTTTTTGTTTTTCTCTATCCATTATATTTATTTTATTTATCGTTTTCCAGGTCTGTCTTGCTTTTGAGAGCTGGAATTGGGATTTTGAATGAGCAGGAATATTTTCCATGTTCCATGTTGATTTCACATTGATATCATCATCATCATCATCATCATCATCATCATCATCATCATCATCATCTTTATTTATACCCTGCTTTTTCCCCCAAGTTGGGACCCAAAACAGCTTACAACAATTAAAAAGACAAAGTCAAAACTTCTAACAAAAGTTTTTAAAGAAATTAAACAAAAATACTTAAAACAATGTTAAAATACACTAAAAAAACTCAAACTCATTAGCAACACAATATTCAGCACTTTCTATTAGACAGGCCATATATAATCATACATCAAATGCCTGTCTGATAAAAATCTTTCCTGATTGTGGAAAGAGAGCAGGGAGAGTGCCAGTCTGCCTTCTCTGGGAAAGGAGTTCCAGAGCCTGAGAGCCACCACTAAGAAAGCCCTGTCTCCCCTGCAACTGTGAAGGTGGTGGGATGGAGAGAAGGGCCTCTCCAGCAGATCTCAAAGCCCAGGCTGGTTCGTAAGGGAGTTTCCTTCTTTTGAGATGTCCATTACCAACTAATTCCTACACTGTATTGTCTTCTTCTCTCAAACAGATTGTGACTGAGCTACTGTTAAGTTTTCTTCTTCACTTGTAAAAATAACAAGTTTCTAGAACTCAGGGCCTTCAAGGCATCCAAAAGTGCTCAGGCAGTATCTGCAAAACCATTCCATGTTAAGTTGCAGAATCTTCCTCCATTCCTTCCTCCTTGCTTCTCATCACAATCCTTCTCCCAAGCTTACATATCTCACTTCTCCCACTACTCACACTCATTCACACAACCTGCTACACTTTCCCACTAGTACTACATTGCCATTTGTAAAATACTCCCAAATTAAACCAGAACTCAAGTATAAAGTTCAGAACAAAGCTTTCTGCCCAAGTAAGTAAAAATGGATGAGATATTATTTTTCCTGTATCTTCAACATAGAACTTGTGGGTAGGAGTTTCTTTGGTGCAGGGTTTCTCAGAGGAATATCAGGGATGAGTATGACCAGACCATCCAAGGTCAACTTTATCATTAGACAAATACAAGGCAGCCTTTCTGAAGCAGCAGCTTCAGAAGTTATCATTAAACAGGCAGCAAATACCTTAAGGGCACCAGATCCCATCTGAACTTGGAAGCTAATCAGGGTCAGATCTGAGTAGTACTTCAGTCGGAAGACCACCAATGAATACCGTATGTGTGTACATAAATACAGTTGTATGTGATATAGAAAAATGCCTTGCCCCTTTTTTCTGGATTATGTTTCATCTTATTAAAAATGTTAGATAAATAAAAAACACACCCAGCACTGTTTTTACTTATGTTATTATCATCATCATCATCATCAACAACAACAACAACAACAACAATTAGTACTACAACTACATCCACAACTTGCAGAATTTCTCATTTGTTAATCAGGGGTCATAATAATGCTAATGCTAAGTTCAGACATCCTACCATATGAAAAATTCAGCAAAAAGCTCCCTTCTTTGAACTTCATTTGGTCTGTTTCTTGAATCAGAATGTTGCCAGTTCCCAAGGCCTATTAGGTGGCCTAATGTTGGAGACTGGAAAATCCATAAAATATACATACAACAGAATGTTTCAGAGTGCCAGATCTTATATTCCTTTGAAGTAGTACTGACAAGAAGATATACACTCCCCCCCCCTGATAAAAATGAAGAAAGATGAAGAAGTCCATTTTGATTTATTTTAATACTTTCAAAACATCAAACTTTGTTTCTGGATGATATGAAAAGAAGTACATCAACCTGCTTCATTTCAGGCCAGCAGAAGTTCTATCATCTTGCTAATAGCAAATCCAGTTGTCACAATCCTTACATAGCCAAAATGGCATCATCCACGAACAAAAAGTTGGTATTATCAGCTTTAAGAAAAAATAAAAACCCAAGCCTTGCATGAGTACAAAAAGAAAAAAAAGAGTTCAGGAAAGTTAGTTCTTTGTGGAAACATTTCCTGGAGACCCACCCCTTTAAACCAGCCATGACTTGTGTAAGTGAATCTAATGGAGGAAAAGAGTAAAAGTTCCCCAAAGACAGAGGTAAAATAATGGTGTCAACGAGCTCAGAACTTGAAAACATTGGATTTTTTAAAACTACAACTTCCAGAATCCCTCAGCCAACATGACCAGTAGCTGGAGATTCTGGGAAATGTAGTCCAAAATGAATATTTCCAAGCTCTGCCCATATGGCTAGTTTCCTGCTGTTTTGTCCCTCCTATGCTATCTGTATGTTCATTGGCTCCTCCCATAGCATCTAAGGTATATGGTGAGACTTTTTCTCAAATTGTGTTCTAGTTCCGTTCAGTTATGAATGGCAACTAGACTAGAATATTGGTGGGAATGTACCTTCAGATATGCAGCTAAACATAAAGTATCTCCACCTTCACCTCCACCTCCAACTATTCAACTACACATGAGTAGAATAGGGGAGATAAGGGTCCCAGTGACTTAACAATGTCACGTTATTTTCCTCCTTCTTGACATATTTTTGCATCTAATGAAAGGCTGAGGAAAAATGCTGAATGCTGAATGGTGTGTGTATTTGCATGCATTTGATATGGTGGGGGGAGTGCATTATTTTTGAAATGAGTCCTTCCTTCTCTTCTCCTTCCATCTTCCCATTAGGCATCCAAGGACAAAATCCAGTTAGAAAACCACTGCCTGTATACAAACAAAAGCATGCAAACATATTTATGTCAATATATGCTAATATTTTTTTTTAAGTTACAGATGTGCGATAAACACAAAAGGTACAGATCTACATTTGTAGCTTTTACAGGTTGATACATAAGCTGTTTGTCTGACCTCAGTCTACCTTCAACAGCTGTGGGAAACCATTTTTCTCTGTTGACTTCCAACGGCATCAACCTTTGCTGGACTAATTATTTGTGTGCTGCCATTAGGCACTTCATTCAGTTTAGATTTGGACAGAATTGAACATGTGGCCAAGGCATGTCTGCTGAAGCACCTTGAGGTCAGCAAGGAGGCTGATATTTTCACATGGTTGAGATAGTGTTGTAAATAAGCTTAGAAAGCCAATGGCCATGCAACAGTTCCTCTTCAATCTAAGGTAGGGGTAGGCATGGTGTGAACTATGGAATGCATTTAGCCTTTGTGGGTCTTCCCAGACCTACTAACCCCTGACTTCAATTTAAAAAAGAAAACTCAGCACACAGGTGCAATCTGGGGCCAAGAAAGACTCTAGAGCATTTAATATTGTATTGCAAAAGATTACCCCAAAAATTAGCTGGAAGTGAATTTTGAGTCCGTGAAATGGTGACATCATGGTGCACATGGGATCAGCAGGAACTGAATCTGACTCTCTGACCATCCATGAATGCCCATTGTGGGACTTACCATTTATGGCAACAGAGTCACCAGCACAGAAAGAAGTGTTTGGAAGAGCATCTCATCGTGGCCACATTCAAATCAGATCAACCCATATAATTCATAAGGAAGGAAGGAAGGAAGGAAGGAAGGAAGGAAGGAAGGAAGGAAGAAAGAAAGAAAGAAAGAAAGAAAGAAAGAAAGAAAGAAAGAAAGATAGATATTGGATGAAGTCAAAAGGCAAAACGTTCCTGAAATAAATGGAGCAAATACTGAAAATACAACTTGAGAATATTTTCGGTAAGAAGAGCCGCAGCTCCCAAACATGGGTTCCCTGATGTTGAACTGTATCTCCTAGAATATCTATCTACTGATTATGGACTCTGGGCACACAAGTTTGGGAACCACTGATCTATATTTTTATAGCATGCAATATATTATATACATACACACATGTGTGCATATACATACACAGAAACACACACACACACATGTTAAAAAGCATATAGTTTAGCATATTTGTTATTGTGTGCCTTCAAGTCATTTCTGACTTATAGTAACCCTAAGCTGAACCTGTCACAGGGTGTTCTGGGGCTGAGAGAGCACAACACACTTAAGAGGGTTTCCATGGCTAAGAGGGGATTTGAACCCTGGTTTCCAGCTATACCAGAGATATATATTTATAGGCATGAATCCTGTTGTCAGTCCCAACTTGACTAAACTCATTCTATCAATGGGACTTACCTATGTGTTGAATAACCAGTCCACAATTGATTCAGTGGGTCTGCTCTAGTGGGGACTAACCACTAGGATTCAGGCCATAGTATTTGGTTAGTATAGCAGGGTAAGGAACTTGTGGGTTTCTAATTGTTTTGGGCTTCAGTTCCCAGATGACCCTCTTAGTGTAGTCAGTGGTAGGCTCCTCAACACCAGGTCTGAGAACATCTTGGTCACGTACAACTTGGGAGCATCCACTAAACACAAGAGGAAGAGTGAAAAGAGAGAAAGAGAGTTAATTTTGATAGAATTACCAAATTCAGCATTTAAAAGATCCCTCATTGCAGTATCAAGCCTTTGTGCTGAAAACTTCAGTGTCAGGTAGACTGAGATAACTTGGCTTTCATTGGATAATCCATGGTGAAGGAAGGATTTAACTTGAGCCAAGACTCTCTAAGTTTCAAGCATTTATTTTCAGTGCCACAGAGTAAACCAGTATGAAGGAAGAATAGCTGAACAGCTGAAAGTAGTCTTAACCATAGTGGAAGCACACAGAATGAATCAAGGATAGAAACATTCTTATATCAGCTCAGATCATTGACTCATCCAGTACAATATTATATTCTGTCATTTAAAACAGCAGTTCTCCAATTTACCACAGAATCTTGAGCCTTCTGCATGCCCATGGGTGCTCTCTTCTGAAGAGCTGCCCATGTCCTTTCACCCATTAGGCTAAAGGATCAGAAGGTCCAGCCTTCATCTTCAGTTAATGGCACCTAATGCCTTCTGTGTCATTGGGACAATGAATCCACTCTTAGTTTTAGTCCAGATATTAAAAGGAGCTGAAACCTATTCCCAAAATAGGTCCAACAACTTGAAGAGCTCCTGGATTTAAACCCAGAGCACATTGTTTAAAAAGAAATGGTGGTACAACCACTTCCTTGATAAGCCTTCCTTGGACCCTCTGGAATTCACCAACTATAGACCAATATTGAATCTTCCTGTTTTGGGCAAGGTGACTGAAAGATCAGTTGCCTTCCATCTCCAGGCAATCTTAGATGATGCAGGTTTTCTAGGCCCATTTCAAACTGGCTTCAGAAGAGGATATGGAGTTGAAACAGCTATGGTACCCTTAGTGGTTGATCTTCCCCTGTGCGTTGTCAGAGGGAATGTGTCCATGTTGTTACCTTTGGACCTCTCAGCAGCATTCAGTACTATCAACCATGGTATTCTTCTGGAATACCTGAGGGGTCTGAGAACCAGGGCCACTGGTGCCTCAGTGCTTCCATTCCCATCTGTCAGGTAGGTTCCAGATGGTGGTGCTTGTGGATAGCTGCTGCTCAAAAAAGGAGCTGTTATGTGTCATACCACAAGGTGCCATTCTATTCCCAATGGGAGACATCATCCAGCCACCACTGTGCAAATAGCACACAAATATAGAGAAATTAAAGGTCCATTTCATTTGAGAGTGTATTATACAACTCCAGAAACTTCTGTGTAAAGTGTAGCCTCTGAGGAAGGCCAACTTTGATAGAGGCCAAAACATATTAGGTTTTAAAAAACAAATAAAGCAAGTGACCATCTTATCAGCACATGGAGCTTTGTCTCCTGTTTTGCTTTTATTTTTCATATGTACTCTTCCTTTCTCTCCTTGTTACCTTTAAAGCCCAATATGGTTTGGGTCCAAGTTACTTATTGGATTGTTCTCTGGCATAATCTGCCTCATCCACTCAGATCTTCTGGGAGACATTTACTTTAGTCACCCAGGTCTAGGCTGGTAACTATTCACCAGAGGACCTTGTCTTCAGCTGCCCCCAGACTGTGGAATGACTAACCTGCTGGAAGAGATCTGACAGCTGCAAAGGCTGTCTGAGTTTAAAACAGCATTAAAGACCAGTCTCTTCCAGCAGGCTTATCCAGATGGTTTTTAAATTATGAGTTTTTAAATTAAGAATTGATTGTTTTTAATGTCCATACTTTTTAACTGATTTACGCTCTTTTAACCGATTGTGTGCTTTTAACAAGTGTTCATGTTTTTAACTGTATTACGTGTCTACTTGTTGTTGTATTTTGTTCCCTGGCATCCATAGGGAAAGGTGGGCAAGAAATAAATCTTCTTCTTGTTGTTGTTGTTGTTGTTATTGCTATTTCTCAGTGTTAAGCACAGCATGAATGTTAGAAACAATTTAACCAGTTCAACTAAAAAGGGGGGGAATCATTTATGCTTTTTAGCTGGCCCTGAAACGGTATCACAGTTTTATGGATTTTGGGTTTTGTTGTTTTTTGCTGCACGGCCAAGGCAGCTGCCCCAAATATGTAACCATCTTTACTGATAGAATCAGAGTAAAGAAAACAATTTTTATTCTCCTGTTCCTTCATCCACTCCAGCTTTGTTTACATTACTTGGTGGGAGCAAAATCTGATTGTGTGAATTTTGATAAAATCTCATAAACACTTAGCAGGGCTACACCTTGTTTGTATGATCCTTTCCCAGTTGCCACTGGCAGTCCCAGGGAGCTCTTTCTTTTTCCACTGGGGCTGCCTAAATGCCAGGAAACAAGCCAATGGGTCATAAAACACAATGACTATTATCAATTTGTAACCTTTCCCCTTTGAACAATTGCTCCAAAGAAGAAAAGAGCGGCTGATGCTTTCTAATGAGCTGGTTTGAGCAAACAATTGCTGAAGCCCAGGTGCTTGATCTAATAATGGGGAGGGCAATTCACCAGGCAGTCTCTCTGTTGTTTGTTTGTTTCCTTGGGTGATTTGTACAGCTGCAGAGGGAGGGAGGAGGAAGTTATCCTTCAGCCCATAGCAATGGGTGTGTGATCATGGAAGGCTGCTTAGCGTCAGATCCAGTTCCAAATATGTCCTCTTGCATTGCTCTTTGCATCTCTCATGACTTGCTTGGTAGGCATGAGGACTTTGAATTGGTCTCTGAATAGGCAGAGCTTGGAATAATGACTTTTTGGACTATAATTCCCAAAATCCACTAGCCAGTCTGGGCAGCAGCACTGTCTGGATACTGTAAGAATACTACTCCCACAATGCTAAAGTATTGGCTATGCAGAGACTGTTGGAGTTGGAGTTAAGCAGCTTCTGGAGAGTTACAATTTCTCTGCTGCTGTTTTAAGGTAACCTACTATGGCCCTTTCCACACGGAGGTATTAAAACGGTGTAGCGCGACCTCTGAAAGAGGTCTACACCGTAAAATGGATTGGGGCGGACTACTTTAGTGTAATTCCACACCCCAATCCGCACTAGGGTGAGCAGAAGTGGTGGCACCGCATGCTTTTAAAAAACCACTTTCAAAGAGATTTTTAAAAAGCGCGATCGTGCAGCCCCGTCACAGCGCCCGGTGTGGATTTGCAGGCGCGCGCAAGGGCGTGCCTGCAGATCTGCCAGGGGCGGGCTTTCCGGCTGGCGAGCTTCTCAGGTTGGTGGAGAGCCTCCGCCAGTTGTTAGCCGCCATTTTGTGCACCGCAGGATGCCGCGGGACGCCGAGGAGTGTGGAGCAGCGAAAACGCACTGCTCCATGTGGCGACAGACTTAACGGGTTTCAGATAAGCTCCGTTTCAGGACGTCTGAGAACGTTTTTTCCTTCACGTGTGGAAAGGGCCTATCTTTACTTAAAAGAAGCATACACATGAAAAGGTTTAAAAAACAGGGAAAATCTCTGTCTGAGGCATATGTGTCAGCAGGTTCTGTCATATATTGCTACTGTTCTTGGGGCATTTCAAACTCTCCAAGTGACATTTCTGATGTTCTGGACTATTTTCTGGCAATTGCTAGCACCAGCTACAACATTTTTGTCCTTTCCTTTGAGTAGATTCCTTTTCAATTCCAAGACAAATCCAACAGACAAGACTCTGTGTCTTCTCCATTTTCTTTCCCCCTGCCTTAGAATCATAGAATCATAGAGTTGGAAGAGACCACAGGGGCCATCCACTCCAAGCCCCTGTTACCTAGGAACACACATCAAAGCATTCCCAACATATGGCCACCCAGCATCTGTTTAAAAAAACACAAAGAAGGAGACTCCACCACACTCTGAGGCAGCCTATTCCACTGCCAGACAGCTCTAATAGTCAGAAAGTTCTTCTTGAGGTTCAGGTGGAATCTCCTTTCCTGCAGCTTGAATCCATTGCTGCTCGTCCTAGGCCCTTTTCGCACTATACCTTTTTGGCACGAGGGGGGAGGGCGTCTCGCGCGAGAAGCCTCCTCCGGGATGCTGCTGCTTCCTCCCTTGTTCCTTCCGCAGGTGCTTCCTGCTGGTGCGTCCGTCGCGCTAGCGCCCCTTCCTTCCTTCCACAGGGCACCATGGGAGCTGTAGGCTCCGTGGGGGGAAGGAAGTGCGACCTGGCTGCCTCGCAACGCTCCGCACAGCAGGTAAGTGCGCATGGGCACCGCGAACGTTGCGCGAGCACGGGTGATTTTTGGCTTCAAGCCGAAAATCAAAAATACACCCGGGCGCTGCATCAGCCTCATGAGTGCCGCGCAAGTGGGGGTGCGCCGTGCGGTGCGACACTCCCATTTGCACGGCGCTCAAGGGGCACTCGCAAGAGAAAAAATGAATACGAAAAGGGCTCTAGTCTCTGGAGCAGTGGAAAACAAGTCCACTCCCTCCTCGACATGACATCCCTTCAAATATTTAAACATGGCTTTCATGTGCTCTCTTCACCTTCTCTTCTGCAGACTAAACATCCCCACCTCCCTAAGCCATTCCTCACAGGGCATTGCTTCCAGACCCTTCACCATTTTGGTCACCTTTCTCTGGACATGTTCCAGCTTGTCGATATCCTTCTTGAATTGAGGTGCCCAGAACTGGGCACAGTATTTCAAGTGAGGTCTAACCAATGCAGAATAGAGTGGTACCATTACCTCCCTCAATCTAGACACCATACTCCTATTGATGCAACCAAGAATTGCTTTAGAGTTGTAGTGCATCAATGAATCAGTGAAATTGCACTTTTACATTAAAGCACTCCAACTCTTAAAAAAAGGGGGGGGGGAAAGGAAAAGAGTATAAAATTTCCCTTTCAAACCATAGATTTGCCTGAGTCAACTTAAAAAAAAAAAACCCCATTGGAGGAGCCTTAGTACATATTCAAGAAATCACTATAAACAGGATCTCCATCCCGCAAAGCAATGGAACAAGTGAATGCAGAGGCAATTGCAACCAACAAAACTTGGCAAAATCCAGAGAGTGATATTGTGAGAACTTTTGCTTCTTTAGACTAGAAGAACCTTGGGTCAACCCAAACTTAGGGTATTGCCATTGTCTTCTGTGGGCTCTGTGGTGAAATGACTTTCTGAGGGGCAACGTTTGATTTCACTGGAAGAAATGAAGGAACCCATTTCTGCAACAAGGGAGAATGCCTGAGGGCAAAGGAGTGGAGGGAGGGAGAAGTCTCTTTTAACTGCATTTGAAAACTGACATTTTCTGTTTTCTAGAAAGAAGATACCCAGGGATTTTACACCCCTAGCAAATTCCGAGGTCATTTGCTGCATTTCATCTCCTCTTTATTTTTTTGTTAATGTTTGACAAGACTCATTTCTGACAAGGTTAACATATGCTGTTGTGTGACTGGCCAAAAAAATAAAATAAAATAAAATAAAATAAAATAAAATATGCTCCAATGGCCTTAATGAAACACAGAACACTTTACACAGTCTTCAGCAATCGCCTGTCCTATTTTCCTCATTTCAAAACATGAAGGTGAACTTTCAGTCTAGACAAACCGCCTGGAAGACCTTCTCTTATGAACCTGAATCCCTGTGGGACACATCATCTTGAAACATGTTTCTTATTTTCCAGACAAACCCAGGAGATCTGCATCTTGCTGTAAAATTCTTGGCTACATTAAAATTGGCTTTTAGGCTTGATTTATACCTCAATGAAAGTTTTTTTTTTTAATGTATTTAAAAAACCCTCAGTACCATCAGAAACAGAGTAGCTTTCAAACATGTAAATGCCATCATATAAGCAAGACATAGTTAAGTAAAAATTTATACTATCATGTGTGACCTTTTAGATTGGGTTTTTCATCCCCAAATGTGCATAGAAAGGCCTGCTATTTCTCTTCCTTATGAGAATAAGAGTAGAAAAATATCAGATAGTACCTGTGACAATACTTTTAGAGGTTGGAGGAGTTAATTTCTCTCTCTCATTCTCTCTCTTTTTCTTTCTTTTTTGGACAAAACCATAGTCAGCAAGAACTTGCTGAAGAGTTCAGGGAGTTGTAGTCTAAAAAAAAACCCCTCTAAATTTTCCAAGCTCTGAACATAATATAACATCGCAGAAGATGTTTGATTATTTTGTGTTTTTGGTCTGTACTCTAGTGGATTGTTCATGGGTACTAATCTTTCATTGCTGATTTGTTTTCTTCACCTCCTTAGGTGGATACTGTAGCTTGAGAAATGTCTATCGTAAGTCCAAGAATTTTGAGTCTCTGTTTTGTGGGTCTGAGCAGATGTGGTTGTATCAGAGGGCTTGGCTGTAAATTATAGCTATTGTAGCACGTTCTGGGTGAAACCTTGGAGGCATGTAAATATGTATAACGATTTGTGAGCTTTTGATAGAGCCTGTATCTAAGGTGTATCTAAGTCCATTGTGCACTTGCATAGCAAGGCAAGACTGGTACCCAAGAACAGTTTATTACAGGACAGACTAAAAACACAGAATGACAGAACACCCTTAGTAGTCACCAACAGTCCCCAGCTGAGACCACTCAAATGCACCATCAACGTGTTACCACAGACAGTAGAGTGGGATATTCCATTTGAAAAGAGCTGAATAGTGTTGACAGGTAGTGTCCTGCCCTTTTCTGGTCCCATGGCTTTCAAATCCTAATTCAGCTTTCAACTCCAAATCATGTCTGTCTATCTTTCTGTCTGTCTGCTCTTCCTTCCTTCTTTCCCCCTTCTTCTTCTTCTTCTTTCCTCCCCCTTCTTCTAAACTGGGAATGTACCATTTGTACTCAGTGCAGAACTGCCATGGAATTTTCTTAAGAATCTTAAGATTTGCAAAAAAAAAAAAAAAAAGTTTCTAGAATATTACAAACCATAAGGAGGTCTCTCTGCCCCATTTTGCTCCAGCATAACAAAGAGATCTTCAAATGGCTGGTGTTCAGTCCTGGTGTTCAAGGTCTGGACTGGTCTTTAAGAAAAACTGTGTTCAAATTAATTTTAATGTACAATAATTCTCATTATTATTTACATTTATTTCCTGCCTCTCCTGCAGCAAGGCAAATGTGGCACTCCTTTATTCACACAAAACCTTGTAAAGTAGGTCAGGCTGAGAGAAAGTAACCAGCCCAAGGTCACCCAGTGAATTTAATATCTTGATGAGGACTTGAACTGAATATCCTAAGTCCCATTCAAATTCTGTGACCACTACACCAAGCAGGTTCTCCCTTCTTTTCATGTCTTGGTGCATTCCTGTTTGGTGTTCCCAAATTCTCCCTATCTTAATAATTTAACAACAATTTGGGGAAAGGTGTCCTAAGCCACAGTATTCAGCAATGCATGCAATTAAGTTTTGCTCTGGGTCTGCTGTATCTCTTCTTTCCACCCACGCTCAGTCCTGATAATATGTGTGGTGTTCATTTCCCTCTAAGTTCCATGGATTAAGGGAGAACAATGGTAGCTGGTGTTAGCTATATCAGTGGGGCAGTGAATCTGCTCCAACCTTTAGTACAAATATTAAAGAGCTATCCAAGGTGCTGAACTCTCACCTCCATTACCTTGGATAGCTCCTATACAATTTGGACTGAAACAAACATTTGCATTCATTCCACTGACATACCTGCCATAAGCAACCACGGAGGGAATGGTTTTGTTGTGTGCTTGCAGGTCATTTCCAATGTATAGCAACTCTAAGGCAAACTTATCATGGGGTTTTCTTGGCGAGATTTGTTTGAGGGTGAGTTTGCCTTTGCCTTTGCCTTTGCCTGAGGCTGAGAGAGTGTGACCTGCCCAAGGCCACCCAGGGGGATTCCATGGCTGGGCAGGAATTTGAACCCTGGCCTCTAGAGTCATAGCCCAACCTTCAAACCACACCATGCCTGCTATACATGAGGGAATGGTACATACGAAAAAATCCTGCATGCAATACAGGAAAGAACCTTCTCAAAATGGAAAAATAATTAAAATGTGTATTATGTATATGTGTAACTTCTCATGTCAAAACAAGTAATCAAGTCACCCATTATTATGTTACTTTCGAAACGTAGCTGTATTGCATCCTTCTTATCAGATAAGTAAATTATCACATCTATTGACTTTACTATGAATCACGTAGATGGCTTTTTTGGACTACAGAGAGCTGTTAAGCTTTTAGTTAAATAATATCATATTATCAGATATCCTATTATTTAACTGTATCAGTTCTCTAACAGCATATGGAAGCTACATTTGAGTGCCATGGTAAACCAGAGACCCATAACCCTTTCAATACTTGAAGCATGGCAGAAAATGGTCTCTCCCCCAGTCACACACTGCACAATGCATGGTTCCCAAAGACTACCAAAGTTATTTTGGCACATTAGTTAGAAAATCTCAAAAGTACTTCTCCTCATCTCTGGCAGTTAAAACTCAATAATTACAAATTTAAAAAACTAACCATTTGCTCTGCTTTCAAGACACACTAAATCTGTGGCCGGGGCAGAGGTTTCATCCTACCTGTAATAAACAGTGGCACCACAATGGGAATGACTCTAAATGCCAGGTTTTACACTTGTGATAATAAAGCTTGGCTTGTTGTGATGGCCAAATGAATGCAGACAATCTAGGAATAACTGAATTTCAAATTGAGGCCATTTCTGCACTGCACTGTTATAAGTGCTATTATTCCACTTTCAACATCCTGTGGCATTCTGGGGTTTATAGTTTACTGAAGCCAAAGAGCTCTCTGGCTGTGAATTCTAAATGCCTCTCCCTCAACTGCAAACCCCAGGATTCCATGGGATGTTGAAAGTGGAATAATAGCACTATAACAGTGTAGTGCAGAACTGGCTTAAGTAAGAGAAGTGGTCTCTACAAATGTTGGACCCATATCCTAACCCAAGCATCTTGTAGGTTAGACCCAGCACCAGGAATTGTTCTGCAGAGAAAGATAAGACACTTTTGCAAACTTTGTCAGGGTTGCCAGTAATCTTAGGGATCCATTATTATAATGAGTTTATTCCAACTAAAGATATTCGATCTCGCTTTCCCTCCCTTCCAGACACATTTGGAAGGGACTGGTCGTGTCTGACTTTGGCTCTCTGATCTGAAGTTTGGCTGAGTTCTGAAGCTTAACTGAGACATTCCTTGATGATGTCCTAATTGGTAAAATGATCTCATTTGGGCAAATGTTATGCAATACTGATAATATATAATTATGGAGTTTGGACACGTTCACATATGCCCATCGTATTCACACAAAATTCCACAGCTAAGTCAAGAGGGTTTGTGCTTGAGCCAAGAATGCAGCACTCACAGTGTTTGGGGTCAGTAACCATTTCCAAATATTCAAACAGCAGCAATATTTGAATAAGGACAAGGAGGCCTCAAGATAATTACAAGTGGAAGCCTTTCATGGACAAGGTCTGGACAATTATAATAGCATTCCTGTGAGGTGCACTTCCTACCAGCCTAACTAGTCTGTTCGCTGTCTGGGGGGATTTAAAGAAATTTAAAAATAAGCCCAAAAAGTGAAGGATGTTGCTGTGTTGCAGCAAAATTGTGAGTCTGTCAGATACTGAACAAGGCCTAAGAGAGGCTGGATTGTGGCAGGAGCCTACGCTCCTTTCAAGGCTAGATTAAGGTATACTCGGGCCATGGACCGGTTCATCCTCTATCTACATGTTTGATCTATTCCAAGAGCAACAAAATAACTAACTAATACAACAGACAGCCACACCAAAATCTTCATGTGCAAACCCACTTTCAACATTGCAGCTCTAATGAGATTAACAGCCTGATCCACTGAGGTTTTATTGTATTGTTCAAAGTATCAAGGATAGCAGACGTACTTGGAGATTCAGGAAGTGACTTGAGAAGAAGAAGTGATTTCTTTTTCCTTCAGCACTGGGCCCCCTGGGCTGTCAGGAGCCTTGGAGAAATTGCACCAGCTGAATGATTGATAATCCAGCCCTGGGTATATGAACCTGCCTTGGTGCTACAGAAATCATGTCCCAACAGTAAACTCCATTAAGTTGTTGGAATTAGGTAAGGCCTCTTCTGTGGTGACTCGGTGCTTAAGGAATGGCTAAGGAGTGGTTTAAGCACTGAGTTACAACCCTGGAGACCAGAGTTCAATTCCCTGCTTAGCTATGGAAATTCACTGGGTGACCTGGGGTGTGTCACAGACTCTCAGCCCCAGAAAACCTTGCGTTAGGTTTGCCTTAGGGTTGCCGTAAGATCGAAACAAATTGAAGGCACACAACAACAACACTAACAACAACAAACAGCAACAGCAATGAGCATGAAATATGTCTTAAAGACCTAAATATTTTACTGTGGAGACTTTTTGCTCTGTCAACTACCTTAGAAAGACGTGCAGAAGGTTAGGGGAAAAGGAATACATGGAATGTGGTTCTGGATGTAGAATTTAATTCTGTGAGAATCTTAACTTTATTTTCTTTCGTGAAAAGAAAGAAAGCCAAGCAGCCTACTCTTTAACCCTCAGGACTTCAAAGGCACTGTAATCTGATGGTTAGTTATAGGCCATTTCCGCACTAGACTGTTATAGCACTATGATTCCACTTTCAACACCCTATGGAATCCTGGGGTTTGCAGTTTCGGGAGGATTCCATAGGATGTTGAAAGGATTCCATAGGATGTTGAAAGTGGAATCATAGAGCTATAACAGTCTAGTGCGGAAATGGCCTTTCTTTGAGGGAGTGTGACTTTTCCAGAGTCACCCAATGGGTTTCCATGGCCAAGCAGAGATTCAAACCCTGATCTCCAGGATCATAGTCCAAAACTCAAACCGCTAAATCAAGCTGGATCTCTCACAATTGTATTATATTATAACAATTTGCTATCTGTTCATGACACCAAAAATCTGCTTGATAACTTAAGGCAACTACTTCCATCTTTCCTACTGGTAAAGCCAGTCCTGTCCACTCAGGAAATTTACACAGATTAAATAAAGCCTCTTTGGTTGGTTAAAAAAAACAAACAAACCAGAATACAGTGGCCTGAATCCTATTCTTATGTCTCTACTAAAGTAGAGCCACTGAATCAATTCAATTTAACTATGTGCTGACCCACCATTTAGCAATTGATTCAGTGGGCCTACTCTAGATGGGTCATTCCGCACTAGACTGTTATAGTGCTATTATTCCACTTTCAACATCCTATGGAATCCTGGGGTTTGCAGTTTAGGGACGGGCCTTTAGAACTCTCAGCCAGAGAGCTCTCTGGCCTCAGTAAACTACAAAATTCCACAAGATGTCAAAAGTGGAGTAATAGCACTATAACTGTAGTGTGGAAAGGCCCTAAGTGTATTTGTATACATACCCATACTCTCCAGCTGGCCCAGTTTAATCTTCTGTTATCCCACTTTTCCAGCTCCTTTTAAAATGCCCCAGTTTCTCTCTCCTCCTCCAACTTTCTTCCTTCATCCTCAACTTACTTCAAATGCTACAAACTAAGTTCAAAGTATGAAAGCAGTTTGCATCAATTAATTCAGCAGGGTCAGAGGAGGAGGCAACAGAGTCTTGCCCTTCAGGCAGAAGCAAAGTGCCACAGCCTCTCCTAGCTTGTTCAGCTTAGGAAATGTTGAAAGGTATGCACAAATGGCACGATAGTTAACACTTGTTAGGCAGCGGTAACCCCCCTTTTAATGACTTTTACCCTGAAAACCCTTTGAGGAGACAACCCAAAATGAAACAAGCAGTAGTGCTAGAAGATGACATTCCCAGGTTGGAAGGCAGTCAATGAGCTACAGGGCAGGAGCAGAGGATAAATACGATTAGTGCTGTGGCTAATGATGCAACTGTACTCAAGCCGAAAGATGTTCAGCCATTGATGTGCTCAGAGGCAAAAGAAAAGTTTGAAGGTGAACAACACATATTATATGAACTTGGAATGTGAGAAGCATGAATCGGGAAGCTAGATGTTGTAAAACAAGAAACAAAGCCTACAAACAATGCTTGGTATAAGCGAGCTAACCTGGACAGGAATGGGACATTTTGAATCAGATAATTACACAACGTTTAACTCAGGAAATAAAAATCTAAGAAGAAATGGGGTGGCATTAATAGTAGTGAGAGATTAGCAAAAGCAGTCCAAAGGATATCATACCAAATCTGGCCAAATAATTTCAATAGGACTTTAGGGAAAACTTATCAATATAACTATAATCCAAGTTTATGCTCCAACTACAGACACAAAAGAAGAAGAAATTGAAAGATCTTGTTCTGGAGTTTAGGAAGAAATTGATCACACACCAAAACAAGATATGCTAATAATTGTAGACAATTGGAATGCAAAAGTAGGAAAGAGAGCAGAACCAAAGATTGTAGGAATATTTGGCCTAGGATTAAGAAATGAAGCAGGACAGTGACTCATTGAACTTTGTGAGACCAACAGTTTGTTAATTTCAAACACATTATTTCGGCAACCAAAGGAGTGATAGTATACATAGACATCACTTGATGGTCAATATAGAAATCAAATGGAGTATGTAACTGGAACCAAAGACACAAAACCAAGACCAGCAGCAGATTGTCAAACGAGATAAAAGAGATGAAAGGATGACAAATTCATTCAAAGAAAAACCATATGAAGATGAACCATCAGTTTTAGAAAGTTTTAGAAAGTGAAGTGGAAGCTGTACACTTAGGAGAAATAAATTAAGAGGAACAGATGGCATAGCAATGGAGCTCCTTCAAGCTACAGAGAAAGAATCTGCTCTAGCTCTAACTTAAAATTTGTCAATGAATATGGAAAACAAAACAATCTGGCCCACAGATTAGAAATGCCCAATATACATTCCAATCCTCAGAAAGGAGATACCAGGGATTGCAGTGAACACAGGACTATTGCATTAATCCCCCATAAAAGCAAAGTGATGCTTAAAATTCTAGAATAATAACTTTTACTATATATGGATCAAGAAATGCTAGATATCAGAGCTAGGTTCAGGAAAGGAAGAAGCACAAGGGATCATACCTGAAACATACATTGAATAATGGACTGTCCCAAATAATTTCAAAAGAAAATCAGTCTGTGCTTTATGGATTATAGCAAAGCCTTTGATTGCATAGATCATGAAAAACTATGGATTGCTCTTTAAAAAAAATGGGTGTGCCACCACATTTGATTTTCTTGATGTGCTATGTGTACTCAGGACAAGAGGCTACTACCATCAGGACGAAATATGGAGAAATGGAATGGTTTCCAATTGGCAAGAAAATGAGACAAGGCTGATTTGTATCAACCCTGTTTAGTTTGCATGCTGAACATTTGAAATTCAGGATTAGACTCTGAGGGAGGAGGTATGAAAACTGGAAGAAAGAATATCAACAATTTAAGATAGGCAAATGACATCATGCTTCTAGCAGAAAATAGTAATGACTTGGAAAGATTACTGAAGGCAGTCAAGGCAGAAAGTGCAAAAGTAGTCTTACAATTGAAACTTAAGAAAACAAAAATAACAACCACAGATGATTTACATAACTCCAAAGCAGAAGCTGAAGACATTGGAATATTTGAAGATTTTCCATACTTTGGGCCAGTCATTAATTAGAATGGAGACTAAACTCAAGAAATCAAAAGTGACTAAGACTTGGAAAGGCAGCTATGAGGGAACCAGGCAAAATCCTAAAGTGTCAAGATATATCATTAAATACTAAAGTAAGGATTCTCCATGCTGGTGCATTTCCAATTTTTATGTATGGTTGTGAAAGCTGGACAGTGAAGAAAGGTGATAGGAAGAAAAATCAACTCCTTTGAAATGTGGTGCTGGAGGAGAGTTCTACAGATGCCACGGACTGTTAAGTAGACAAATTAAAGGGTATTAGAGCAAATCAAGCATGAAGTCTACCTAGAAGCCAACATGACTAAACTTAGACTGTCGTACTTTGGCCATATCATGAGAAGACATGATTCACTAGAAAAGACAATAATCCTTGGCAAGGTGGAAGGCAGTGAGAAAAGGGGAGGGCCGGTGATGAAAGGGTGACTCAGAAGTCTCCCATGCATATAGTCACTATAATTTCAAGTCAACTTGACAACGGTTAGCAAGAACAAAATGCGCAGCTCATTACTAAAGATTTTCATTCCCTCACAGAGTTGATAGGTATCACTAAATCAGGGACAGAAAAATTTCTTCTTGCTAAATGGCCATTAAGTACCCTGAGCTACAATCTGAAAACTCTAGCCATTTCGGCACTACACTGTCATAGTGCTATTATTCCACTTTCAACATCCTGTGGAATTCTGGGGTCTGTAGTTTACTGAGGCCAAAGAGCTCTCTGGCTGAGAATTCTAAATGTCCCTCCCTAAACTACAAACCTCAGGATTCCATAGGATGTTGGAAGTGGAATAATAGCACTATAACAGTCAAGTGTGGAAATGGTCTCTGAAACGCTTATCGTTATGTGGCTTCTCTCTTCTACTGTTATGGGTGCCAACATTTCTTGCCATGCACATAACTGGGCATAATTTTTTTTCAGTTTTGTCATTTTTAACCTCATGAGGAGGGAAAGGTAGAAAATTAAAATGGCACTTGTATGCTCAAAGTTTTGAATGACAACCAACTTTTGGGTTGCTGAAATCTTATCACTTTGATTACATCATTTGTGGGCTGACGCTGAAGTTTATGGATTTGGCAAGTTTTATGCAGATACAATACTGGAAAAAAGTTATTAAGGTTCTTAAGCTGCTGTTTTGTATTTTTTTTAAAATTTCAGTCCTGGATCAACTCCAGATTATACTCAGAAGACTCAAATCAAACAAAATATCTTTCTGAATGGACCCAGAGCCAACCTTGGCTTCGAAGAAGGAACCTCCTAACGCAGCATGTCAGCATCAATTAGCTTATTTAAACCAAAACTTTCTTTTACAAGAGAAGCAAAAGAGTATAAATTGGTCACTGGAGAACTGAGGCCAATTCCAGATTGCTGATAAAGACAGAAGCCTTGGAATCAAAGGTTTACACGTTCCAAATGCTTAATGCTTTCTGGCTACAGTAGTCTCACACAGCTGTCTAATTTCTGCCTGAGATCCCCAGCTCCCCCTTGCTGGTTAGTCCAATGTGCTTTCCCACTGGTGGATTCACTAGCTCAGATATCACAGAAGCTGAATTCCTCCTCCTTTTTCATCTCCTTGCAGCCTGAGGGTCAAACTAGATGTTAAGGAGAATTGACATTCCTTGTGATAAAAGTTCTTGTGATTTTCCTTCCCAGAGTGGGTTTTCTTTTGAGATGAATGGCTCAGCACACAGTCAGACTTAGAAATTAAGCCCATGTTCATATCTCCATGGCCAATCACAAAACAAAAGAAGCAAAATGGAGGTAAAGAAAATGTGTTATGACAAACATACATCTTTCATTACTTGAGGGCTCACCTTTTCTGAAAAGAGCATGCTAAATATAAGATCTAATTTTATTTCTAATCATTGGAAGGCACAGCCAGGGTTCATGGACACTCAAATGTTCCTTTCCTCTTCCACTTCTAGTATGCTGCTCTTATCATATCCAACTGGGAACCCCACTGGCAAATTTCTCTGATAGATGCAAATAATTTCCTCCCTCTCTTGTAATATATTAGTGACCGTCTTCCACCACACTGAGCAACTACTTCCTTGAGGGAACTAATTACAACCTTTCAGATGATGTACAGTCAGCCCTCCACATTTGCTGGTTTCACTTTTGCGGATATGATTATTCATGGATTATTTGCTGATACCTCCGCTGCCTCCCGGTGCCATTTTTAATAGGGACTGCAAGCCTTGTGAGACTGAGAAACTGAGAACGAGGCTTGTAAGTCCCTATTAAAAATGGTGTGGGACAGCAGTGAAGGTGGCAGTAAGCCCCACCAGCCAGTTACTTCTGCCTTGTGAAGGAACCCTGGTGCCTCAAAGGAATCCATGGTGGGCTGAATATGATGATCATACTTTTTGTGTGTTAAATATGGTTTATGAGGGTTTTTCCACTCTCATGGGGGTCTTGTGCCCCTAACCCTAGCAAATGTGGAGGGATGACTGTACAATGATGGCATTAATTCATGGGCAGCTGAGTAGGGTATAAAGACGCTTCATAGGAAAGTCATGGCTCTATAGTCGCATGATTTTAATTATTTGCAGAAATGGAAAATTGGAAACTCACAATTACTGTTGCACTTTATTAGCTTGCCTAGTAATTTCAATATTTTTTTCCTGAAGGGCGATGACTAATAGGATACAACAATGGATTTCTATACAGTACCCTAGCTGTTTGAAGTTAGTGCTGGGGGAGCAGAACTTTGCTATTGTTGCTGGTGACTTTCAAAAGGTTTCTCCTCTTTTTACTTCATTTGAAAGGGAAGAGAAGGTTGACTGAATCTTGATCAGAGACATAAGTTTATTTCAGAAAAAAATGCTACCTAGATTGGAAACTACTATCTGGGATGGTTGTCATCTTCCACTGAGTGCGCAGCTTTGGGGGGATGTACATGGAGCAGTGAGGGAGGAAGGGGACACCCGCCTAGCCAGCCAGATCAGCCTAATCAACCCTGGTGATCAATGGGGTGACAGATGTCTCGGCCAGATTGTCCTCACATCCTAAAGCCCTTTCTCCACCCTGCTCCCAACCCACAATGGCAAAGGAACTGTGACAACAGTTCTGCATGACCTTGTCACAATCCTGTTGCAATTCCATGGCCACCTGTTGCAATTGCAGAGTAAATCATTAATGGATTTTCCTGTCAATGAACTGCGATTGCACAGTCCTTCCACTGCCCTCCCACACTTAACTGCTGTGCAAACGGTCAGGAAGTACAGTGGCTGCACTTCCTCCCACAGGACAGCCTGTGAAAGTGCCCAGCTGCACTATGGAAGGGAGGGCTGGGGCCATCACACTTCCTCCCTTCCAGGAGGGGCAGCCAGTGCACCTCTCCTGGGAGAGCCAATCCCAGAATCCCCACAGGATGGATAACAATAGCATGTGTATTTCTATACCGCTTATCAGCTAAGTGCTCTCTAAGTGGTTTACAATGTGTTTTAGCTAATTGCGCCCAACAAACTGGGTACTCATTTTACTGATCTACAGAAGAATGGAAGGCTGAGTCAACCTGGAGCCTGGCAGGATCGAACTCACAACCTTGTGGCTGCAGTACTGGCATCTAACCACTGCTCTACCAGGGCTCACCCAAAGGTAAGCTGTGGAAAGGGGCTGAAATTATACTGGCTCAATAGTTACGCTGGCAGAAAGTGAGAGCGGTGGCAGTGAAAGGAAAAAAAGCAGCAGGAATGGAAGGGAAAGGGCAAAAAGTTTGCTGTGATGGACAGCAGGCTACCAGCTCCATCACTGCGACTTTTTCTCTCTTCGTCCACGTAATTAATTTCTTAAATGCCTGGCTTCTGGGGAGGAGGGGCAGAGAACCAAAGTAGAATGGAAGGGATGACTTGGCACAGGTGGCAGTTCAGGCCATGTCTCCCATATTGCCTTGACTCTGTAGACCCACTAAAAGCAAGCTGAAACTGCTAACTCCAGGCAAGTGCAATGCAGCTATAGGACCCCAGCCTATCTTGGTTTTTTTTTTTAAAAAAAAAAAACCCAACCCATTGCTCATTACATGTTATTTAAACAATGCCTCACCAATGCCTTACTTTTTAGTACTCTAAAAATTATTTTTGTAAAAAAAAACAAAACTTAAAAATGTAGAAATGGCCCAAATGACCCACCCCAAACACCAACCCACCCAAAGTAATGTTTTGGAAGGATTGACTGGATGTAATAATATGCTCTGCTAAAAAGCAACAAAGTTTGCCATTAGTATATTGCTACATCCAAAGTAAAATGTGACAGTTAACATCGCTACTTGTAACACATCACTTCTTACTGTTGAAACAACAATCAGTTCAGTGCCCTTGTGAATACAAGAAATAGTGTACAATTGAATGTTAGAGAGTCATAATTATATTGCTACCCAATATGTGTTTTGCAGACTGAGTGGTTTTTTTAAGTGAGAGCGTAAACATAAAATAATTTCCAGGTCTGATCATTTCATTGCCTTTGTAGCTGCTATAGTTCAATGCATTAAGACATTCGTAGATTCTTTCACAGCGAGTAAAAAGCATGCAGAGACGGACACTGCTGTCTGATTTTCTTGTTCCCAGCAAATGAAGAAAATGATTTGCTTGGCAAAGGTTTCGCCCATCTGCTTGGATGCAGAAGACTAAACCGGCACTTCCCATGAGAGATAAATGGACTGGTATTTGGGGGCAGGAGCCAACTACTTCCTTTCTTCTGTGTCTCGCTTCCAGAGACAGAGAGGAAAAATGTAGCCGCTTGAGAAAAATTTCCTAACTCTATTCCAAACTTAAATATTTACACATTTAAATTCCATTTGCTTCTTTCTCTCTTTTCACTCACCCACCCAGGCGAGCGCACACACACCACACTTTAATTTGTAGAACACTGGGAATCTTTATGGGAACACTGGGAACTCCTCTTACTGGATATAGAGAAACATCTGTCAGTTTTGAGCAAAGCAGAGTTATTTCCCTGCCCTGCTCAAGAAATTACTCAAGTCGCTCAAATCAACATAAGGCAACTCTCTGGCAAAGCAGGATTTTGTGACTGCAAAGCCAGCCATAGATTTTAATACTTTGATCTCTGTCTTCTTCACTGCTTCACTGTTTCCAAACCTCCAGTTTCTCATCATGTTGGAAGACTGCATTGCTAGGAAAGGAAACCCTGCTGAATACAATGCCAGCCCAAACTTTGCCTGTAGGTTTACTGGTCGTTAAATAACCACCCCTTACATGCCTCTGATCTGGCACTGAGCTATCAAAATAGTGGTCTATAGTGTCCATCTCACATCTTCCCAGTGCACAACATCGACCATTTCTGCAGCACACTGTTATAGTGCTATTACTCCACTTTCAACATTCTATGGAATTCTAGGGTTTACAGTTTAGGGAGGGACATTTAGAATTCTCAGCCAGAGAGCTCTTTGGCCTCAGTAAAGTACAAATCCCAGAATTCCACAGGACATCGAAAGTGGACTAATAGTGCTAGAACAGTTTAGTGTGGAAATGGCCATAGTTTTCACTAGGCCAAGTTGAATGGTTATCTTTCAACAGGAAAAAGGAGAGTTATAGTCAACATGGGATAGCTTCACTCCTTTTGCAACTTTTAACGTTTCTTTCACAGTTTTGCAGGTGTCATCTCATTAAATGGTGGAAGAGGAATATCCCATGATTCAAGTTTTTGTCCCATGCCATGTCTTGTATTGCTGCCTAGTGCTCTGTTGTGGGTGTTGAATCCCCAATAAAGTAGGCAGAGGAGAGTTTAGTCAGCAGTTTGTACTATTCAGATGTTTTCTTTAAAAGTAACTAAAAGTAACTATTTTGTTGATATTTTTAGAAACAGGAAACAGTTGCATTCTTAAAAATGTAAAAATAAAAATAACAATACATAGGGAGTTTGAAACCATAACTATAATTTCTTTCCAGAAAATAGTCTATACTCTTGTTTTATTTTGGCATTCATAATTCCTTGATGTGGATATTACTTTAAGGGCAAAGTAAACAATACTTTCAGCATTTTTTTTATTTTATTTATTTATTTATTTTTGCCGTGATCATCCCCAAAATGATGAAAGGTGTCTGTTTGTTATAGCACGTGACTTCCTCACCAATGTATTTAGTGGAGCTTGTTTTGCAGTCAGGCATTGGAAACAAAACTTAATTTGTAAGTCTGATTTCTGAGGAATATATCTTTGAAGAAATCCCATTCTAGGAACACAAACTGCCAATAAAACTGCAGTTTCCTCACTCTACTTAATGGTAGGGCCAGCCCTGGAAAGAATAACTATCGTTTCAAAGTATGGTCCTCTTTGTGGCTTCTATATTTCTGTCCCTGTAATTTGTAAATATTTAAATTGGCTCTATGTTTCCCCCCAGGAAGTTTTTCCTTAAACACTATACTCTGTGTTGGCTGTATGTGGACTTACTTAACAGCAGAAACATATTAAACACTGAGTCTTCAGCATTTCGCATTAAAATCAGCAGACAGACTTTAAAAAAATGCTTTGGATCTACTAAATATAATTTAAACCTAATATAGGAGGAATTTTAAATGCAAATACTCATAACACAAGGTGAGTAGGTTATTTTTAACCTCTCTCTGTAAGGCTTGGCTTGTAGGCTATATTGTGTTTCATCCATCTTCTGATATTTTATTCCTGCTCTCCAGATGAGTTATATCCAAAATGATAAATTGGACCCACTTCAGGCCAGACAAAATGTTAGACAAAATACATTACACTCAGAACACTTGAACGGTGTATCAGTTACACTCCTGTGGCACATGAGTTATAATTCAGTTTCTTAAAATACTCTTGTCTGGATTTAAAAGGGTCACTTGAGTTCATTCTGGTTCCATTTAGCAAGGAATGAGAGTAACACAGCAGTATGTACGGTGAAGGGAAGATTTTAAATAAACAGATGAATCAGAGAAATCCCTACTTGTTTTAACGCAAGTGGAGTCGTATCAGTCAAAAGTTACCAATGTGAAGTCAGTGTGTTTTCATCACCCTCAAAATAGAAGATTCACCAAAACTGGAGTTGTGCAACAAAGGGAATCAAAGGCCCCTGCACACTCTGAGGTTTGTTGCCAGAGGAGCTCTCTGTTTTTCTTCACTGTTGCCTTTCATGGCAACTTTCTGCTTCCAAACCTTCCCTGAATGTTTGCCCAGTTAAATGAACTGTGGCAACAGAGTATGGAACTCAATAGCTTTTCCCCCAAAAGCCATGTTATGAAAGACGTGGCACTTTACTAGAAGAGGAAGAGGAAGAAATTTAGGATACTGAAAAAGAAAGGATGGAAATGTTATTCATGGTAGCCCCCCTTGCTTTCATGGAGTTCATTCCTCCCTCACTTGAAGAGAGAGTGAAGACAGACAGAGTCTAGAAAGGGAAATTATCCTTAGCAGTGCTGTTGGTTTCTTCAGAGGTTCCTGGTTTTGGATGGTAGAGTAGATGCCAGCAGATTCTCTACCTTTTTTCTGTTTTTAAAGAGTGCATGTGTCTGCTTATGTTGTGTGGGGATGATGGTTTAGCTGAGACTGAGTGGCAAGAATTGGATACTTGAGAATTTGTACTGTATTGAAGCATGTTTGATCATGGTTCAAGTTTTTTGTTAATTGTAAGTCACTTTTCAGCCCTTTTGGGGGAACCCAAAGGCAGTATTTTTGGGGGGGGTACAAATTATGAATAAACATTTTATGCAATAAAAGCTCTCTCTAATTTCAGACTACAGCGACTGAGTTCCACTCAGTCTGGAGGTGAAATGGGATTGTTAAAAAATAAGGTAGTGGCCCCTAGATATTTGAGAAGCACCCTGAATATGCTAAAGGATATTTGTTGTTGTTAATTGTCATTAAGTCGGCTTCAACTTACAATGACCCTATGAATGAGAGTACAGTCACGTAGCAATGGAGGGGTGATGGAGGCGGTTTGCCCTCAGCAGCAATTTTTGGGGGCATCCCACTCGTAGCCATGCCCCATTTGTCATGGCCATGCCCCCACGCACCATGGCCACACCCCCTCCTGCCCCCCCTCCACACACTCCAAGCTCCGCCTCTGTGAGAGTCCTCCAGATCACCCTATCATTAACAAAATTGTTCAAGTCTTGCAGGTTCAAAGACATGCCTTCCTTGATTGAGTCAATCCATCTGTAATGGGGTCTTCCTCTTCTCCCACTGCCTCCCACCTTACCAAGCAGTGCATTTTCTAGTGAATCATGTCTTTTCATGATATGGCTGAAGTATGACAGCCTTAGTTTAGTCATGTTGGTCTCTAGGGAGAGTTCAGGCTTGATTTGCTCTAGGACTCATTCATTTGTCTTTCATCTGCTAAAAGACATACAGCTCTATTTTTAAAGGAATTTACATTTGGGATCTGGCTTAGCCATGGTTTTGTGATGGGTCCCTGCCATGCAGAGAAATCAACTGCAGTTCTGTGCATAGTGGCAATTTAACATAAACAGAGCTTTAAGCAACTCAGATTTTCATTGTGTTTAGGGCCTACAGTTCATTATTATTCCTTCTAAAAATCATGTCATATCTACCCCACCTGCAGCAACAGTCATAATGGCTCCTGCATTTTCAGAGGAAATGGCTACATCAGTGTAGGAAATGGGGCTTATTCTTGGCAGATGCAAAAAAAAGATATGCACAAATAAAGGACTGACTATGTTTCTATTTTTAGTTACCTGCTATGAACATTGGCATTCTTCATATGCTTTCTAAGGCTCAGAATATATAACTGCACCCCCAGAACTTGGAAGAAACCATTTCTTTTACATAGAATGAGTTACTTGACGCTATAACAAAAATTCATTTCAAAAGCTACGTAACAATTTAGGAGCAAAATTACTTTATTAGTTTCTAGTTGTTTTCAGATGGAACATTTTAGATATGTGCCATTCTCTTAGCAGTCCCAAATCTCACCCTGGAAAGGTAGCAGAAATTAATGGAACAGTAGTTAGCAATGCAACAAACTTACAGGAACAGGAATTGATTATTTTTCAAAACACTAACAAGTAACTGAGCAAATTACTTTTAAAAAATAATTTTCTAGATTTTGTGTATCCCGAACTATACCATCCCTTCTCTGAACTGTAGTTTCCTCTTGGCTTTACTTCTGCCAGTTATGCATTGGTTCAGAAGACTCTGCCACTGAGCACTCAAAACTACTTAATAAATGGGTAATAGTAACCCTCTTTTAAACTGTTATGTAACAATTGGAAAGCCACATAACCAGAGAAGACTGGCTCCTTCAGACTTTGCCACAGAATGTCCTTTTGGTTACTTGGGAATATTGAAACTACTCTCTTAGTATCTTAGTAATAGTCTATATGACCTTTTTAAATTCATTTTTTTAAATAGTTGGCTGGGGGATTGTATGAGAAGTTTGGACACGTGTCCCAAAAATACAGGCTGAATCTTCTTCAAAACTATAAATTACTCTGTTTTTCTCTCTCTATTAGAAACAATGGCCATTTCCACATGGGGCAAGAAAAACAGTGCAGTGCATCCTCCACAGAGGACGTCTGCATCTTGGAGTGGACTGGATCCAGAATACTTAGTGTAGATCCGCACCTCAGTCCACTTCGGAACGACCCCAAGTGGTCCTCCAGCGTGCTTTTGAACGACCTGATTTTTCCGGTCTTTCAAAAGCACGGAGTGTGCCACTGTGCGCCTGCTCCCTTGTGCAGATTCGCAGGCTCGCACCAATGCGAGCCTGCGATCTACCGAGGGCGGGCTTTAGGCTGGCGAGCTTCAGTGGTTGGTCAAGACCCATGACTAACTGGAAGCCACCATTTTAGATGCTGGAGCAGAGCGGATCAACAACCACGCACCGCTCCGGAGCAGCCTGGACCGGACCAGGGAGCCAGAAGATCCAGTAAGTAGCAGCGTGGGGCGATTCCCTCGCCCCGTGCGGAAATGGCCAATGAGAGCAACCCAGGGAAGAAAAATTTGGGTGGGAGGGAGGTGTCAGTGAATGTGAAGTTTCACTCTTTCTAATTTCTCCCACTCTGTTTCAGTGAATGAACAAAAGATTTATTTCTTTCCTTCTTAAACAAAAACAAAGACAAAGGTAGAAGGTATAAAAAAGTAAAATCATGAACAAAATTTTTACCGCATTCTAGGAAAGTTTTTATTGAAGAGTGTAGTTTAAATTTAAATATCAGATTAGAATTAATAAACATCTCCTTGTCAATGTAAATAAAACTCTCTGTTTCTGGCCTGTCAGTGTAAACATAATGCAGTGACACTTGTTCACTAACTCTCCTATCTGTGGTTGGACTCAGCCTTTCTTTTGCACCCTAATCACCCAAGACTGCTTCTCTTTCCTTATTTGTGATGATGAAGGCCAAAGGCTCTAGTCCTGGCTCAGTATAATGTCTGGGAGAATCCATGCATGCAGAGATGGGAGTGCGGGGCAGCCAGCAGGGGATGATAGGAGATGTGAAGGGAGGGGTAAGGGAATGGACGCCCCTGATCTAGCAATGATGCTCCCTAGATATTAGCCCGTGAGGATAGTGATACCCCCAGAGCTTTGTAATCTTGATTTTGAACTAGAATCTCTAGAATCCCCTAGCTAGGGAACTCTGGAAGTTGTAGTCCAAAAACATAACTTTTTCTATCTCTGAGTTCCCCACTCATGTTTTAAAAATTAGACACAACCTGAAAGTGAACACTGAATAACTCTTGAGTTTTCCTGAAGGAAAAAGTAAATTTTATTTAAGGTGGCTGTTCAATTCACTGGGGAGAAAAAATGAACAGCAATAATCCAGACAGTGGTTTTCTTTCTTAAAAAATCCAGCAAATTAGAACTAGCAACATTCACACTTCCTCATACTATTAATAGAAATAATGGTTAATTGTGCTTAAACCATGCTTTTAGGAGTTTTTCAGAAGCAACTGTAAATGAAACAAAACTTTAAAAAAAATGGAAACAAAAATGCATCTTAGCATGATTAATGGCAATCTTCTACATGTTATTCCAAAGTTAGTCTAATTGTGTTCAATGATACTTTCTCATAGGCTAAAGGGTAAATTCTTGCAGTCTGTAATTCCTTCAAGAATATGTTCATAAGAATATTTCCAGTTATGTGGGCTATACATTTATTTTAATAAGCACACTATATGTTTAATGTTCAGGTGCAGGGAATAAAAAAAAACCCTGAATTATTTAAATTTGTAAATTAAGGAAGACAAAGCCTTATTAACACTGGTTATGACTTGTGTTCCCTTCCATTGTGCAAGGTCTACGGAACTTTTTACATGACACTATTACACTGCAATTGCACTGTGTTAGTCGCATTGTTGCCTGGAGCCTATCACATGGTGCCTTAGCTCTCTCACGATTGTACTGGGCAGTTAGGTCATTTGGAAAACAATTCTTTTCCTATTTAAAATAATCTGTTAATCACACACACACGCTATTCTGCTGAGGTTTAGCAACCACTTTGGTTGTGAATGTCTCACTCCATTTCGTTGTGATATTGGGAGCATAGTAGGTACAATGTGAGTGTAGCTTCATTACTTCTCCTTTGAGGATTTCCAGGAGACTTTCAGCCATACTTCTGGTGGTTGAGCTGGAAGGACAGCAGCATTTCCCAGACTTCCCAAGACAACCACTGTATATTTGTTCTCTGTTCTCCACAATTTTTTAAAAATTATCTTTAAAAAAAAGAGAGAGAGAGAGAGAATAGTTCAATAATTCTGATGTAGTCTCACTAAAGATTAACACCCAGAGAGACTACAAAGTTCAGGGAAATTTTAAAGAATAAATAAGGAGTAAATGTACAAAAGTTTAACAAGTTATATACAAAAGCAGAACTAGGCAAGTGTTAGTCCATTGGGAAAAGCACAGGGAAAAAATGCTTTTGGGAAAGGTGTGATATGTTTCATCTTCCCAATCTGGGCAGGGAGTTAATAGCAACATGATGAAATCATGCAATCGCACGATTATGGCTTCCTGTGTGTATATTTTTTTAAAAATACCAATCATAGAGCAGGAGGCAGAGCAAACAGGGTAGTGTAAATGGTGTTGCGGTGTTTCATGTGTGAGAAAGCAAACATGAGAACTAAAGCCACTGAAGCAAAATGTAGAGATGGTATGCATTACCATTCTGCTACTTTTCCAAGTAAAGGAGAAGTGGTTTTCAAATGTAGTGATCTGAAGTGACTGAACAGCCTGAAAAACACCTACATCAAGGCAACCTTTGAAATGTCAGCACCTAGGCATGATACGCATTCTGAAGTTGTTACATGGTTCACCCCTTCTTTCACTAACACCCAGCACCAGTTTTTGAAATGATATCCGTACCATAAGTAGTTCACTCAAACTATGGTTCTACTTCTTGACAGTTCTGCATATTAAAAAAAAAAAGGATTGGTCTATCCTGCATCTCAACGGATGACAGTTATCCAGCTAGGGCAAAGTAATTGCAGATGATTCCCCCTCCTCCTCCATGCCATGCTACAGTATATATAAACTTGAAATCAGTATTGAAACTGTACAGTGCTGTATTAAACACAAACAATGGCCATTTCTGCACTACACTGTTATAATGCTATTATTCCACTTTCCTACAGAATCCTGGGGTTTGCAGTTTAGGGAGGGACATTTAGAATTCTCACCAGAGAGCTCTTTGACCCCAGTAAACTACAAACCCCAGAATTCCACAGGATGTTGAAAGTGGAATAATAGCACTATAACAGTGTAGCGTAGTAATGGCCAATACTAAACCTAATCTTGCAAGATAAAAGGAAACTCAGGAACTAAGTCATCAAACTTGCACCACTGTCCACTTGGGTTGTTTATGCTTGCGGTGTACTTGAAAATGCATATGAAAGATACCTAGAGTTAGAGGCTGGAAAAGTTACTTTGTCAGCTACAAATTCCAGAATCCCCAAGCCACTTTGGCCAGTAGAGTAGCAAATGATGTCACCATCTTAGCTAGTTTCTGGTACTCCAGCCCTGTACACCCTAGCATAAATTGTAAGAGAGATAGTGCTGAATATATGGGACATTATAAGTGATAGAAGACATTCTTCCACCTTCTTGTAAATGAATGGGTGAGATTCGGAAGCTTACAATCTACAAAGAATTTCATGCTTTTAAGCCTTGATTGACACCATAGTGGTCATTATCTTGCAGGGGTTTTTTTTCAATCAACAAGAGAAACCGAAAGCTTTATATTGCTAGTGATACATCTATAACAAACACAATACGTTGCAGAACACTTACATGATCCCTAGGTGACCTGTCATATTTAATTTCTTCCTACACTGGTCATGTTCTCACTCTTGCTGTTTTGAGAACCTTCCTTAGAAAACTTCTCTAAGACTAATAGAATAAGAAGGCAGCTTGGAGTCTGAGCATGGGGATGACACCTCCACATTTCAGGGTGCAGTTCTGCAGATTGTGGTCCTCTATGCCTTTGTCAGTTTTTAGCACACATTTTCCCCTGAGTACAAGAAGGGTGCTGCAGTTTGGTTGTAAAAAAGAAACCACAAACATTTGTTTTTCCTTCCTTTGAGAGGATGATCTGCTGGTTGCACTTCCTGTTATACAGAAATGTGTGTCAACTGGTTAAAAAAATCCACAGCAGTAAGAGCAGCTAATTTTGTGCACTCAGCTAATTATTTATACAGAACTGCTACAATTCACCCCTCAACTTTTTATAAGACATCTACATAATGTGGTTAAACAATTGTTGCCCTACTGAGTCTTCCTGATATCTCTCCCCTAAGAATTAAGCTGCACTCTACGTTAAATGCACAGCATGCACAACTAAATGTTGCTTTCCTTTTCTAAAAAAACAAAACAAAACTCTGAAGTAAGCATGTGGGACCCTGATATAGATCTGGTCCATTATGTATGAGTAGAGGGGCATAAATCCCAGAGACTGGTGGATTTCATGTCAGTGAGGCAGTGAGGCCATCTCAGGATTTAGCTTTGAAAGTGTCATCCAAGGTGCTGAATCCACTTTCCCAAATAGCATCTTGCTCAACTCCTTTAATGCCCCAACTCAAACATGGTGTGGATTCACATCCCACTAGGATGGAAGCTATAAGCCACCTTTGGCTCAATCATGCCTCTGCTATTTGGGGGGGACTAAATTCTGTCTCTTCCTCCTCCAGTGCAAGATCTAAAAAGGACTTAAAAATCCAGGGAAAGCTGGCATGCTTACTGTGGGATAAAATGAGAAAGGAAACTTTAGCTTGTTGCTATACATTTAATATAGCAGAGCACAGAAGACTTGCTTTTCTTCAGTGGAAAAATTGGAATAGCAGTACAAACCTTGCAGGTGTAGTGAAGTAGTTTTCTTACCTTGATTAAGAGGTAAGATGTTGATATCTGTAATTATGCATCTGGCAAATAAACATTTCACCACTTGAACCCTGTCAGGGTTACCTTTTCAAAGGGTGATGTTTTCTCACAGCAATTATTTTAAATCGGTCTTTTAACCACCACCCAAATGACTTCTTGTTGTTTTTAAAAAGTACAAAACAGTCTTTAATGAAAGAGGGCAGGTTATTAAAAAAAATTGATGGTCAATCAAAGGAGATTTTGGGGGGAGTTTTTTTACTTACTGTGGAAAATCTTAAGTGAAAGCGTCATAACAATCTGGTAGCCTGACCTCTTGCCAGTAGGGAAAAGGGCCCTCCCATGCACAGGTCCAATCCCCATTTGCCACCTCAAGCATGTTTTTCCCAGGGGAGCCTTCTCTCTTGGTGGGTCCAGTCAAGCATTGTAGCCCTTTAAAACTCCAGGTCCTCTTCCTCCTCCTCTTCCACCAACCACTGCCTAGCCTGTTAAGGATGGCAGTACTGGTTCATATCAGACTGTGTTTTCAAGTCATTTTCCCCTCCCTGTCAGAGAAATCCACCCCACTCCCAGCAAATGCTCTCACCACAATTTCTTGGAACTACAAACACTCTCCCAACACCCCACACATACTTCAGGAAGGAAACAGGCATGACAGGAGAAGTATAGGGCCACCATGCTGACTCACTTTTTTCCTTTCTCCTTTCCCTGACCTGATTTGGATTCAAGGTGCTCACTCTCCCCACCACACCTCAGCCCCCTTCCTATAGACACACACATACACACATTTTGATTGATGAAGTTCGCAGGTTTTTGGACCGGGGACTAGAAATATTTGTGATTTTCCTCCCTGTGCCCCTAACCCCAGGAACAGAGGGCTGACTGAATTTTGAAAAATCCTGCTCTAGCTCTTTTCCCCTTGCTAGGCGCTGCTAGCGTAGCCTTCCACAGAATAAATACTCTGCAATTGAATGGACTGAAGGCAATAACTGAGTGAAGGGTTATCCTCTTTGGTAGAAGTGGATACCTGGTTGTTTACCAACAGATTTGAAAGAGGTCACAGGGATGACTGTTTTGAAAAATGAAGCACCTTGGCTATATCCTGTGAAAGGAGCTACAAAGACATCTGAAGAACGAGCTGAGAGAAGCCTTGAAACCATACATCAGTCGGACTTCCGGTGAGGAGACACGCCGAGCGGGTGGAAAATCCTGGAGCTCCAGGACTCCACGACCGTCGCGAGCGGGAATTCCTCAAAAAGTTATACAATCTAGAGGAAATTGGTCCCTGGATTAGAGGGGACCACGGAGGAGGCTCGTCGGGGATCCGCTAATTCTAACGTGTCACTAGAAGAGGAGAAGGAGAAGAGGCACGTCTGATATAGGGATTGCAGAGCCGCCATTATCGCGACGATTTGCCTTCATAGGCTGACTGTGTCCCCACTGCTACAGAACCCAGTAAGTAAGACAAAGCATAAAGACCATTGAGTAGTTTTCCGAATAAACTTTTACTGTGAGAAAAAGGAGAGGTAAATTGTTCTAACTCCGAAAGAAGACGAGTTCCTGGGGGATTTAACTCTAGGACTGAAGAGGTGGTGGCGGAAGCTGTCGCCACGGAGCGGCTGTCCTGCTGGGCTGCCGAGTTGGAAGGCTGACGCGAAGAGAGAGGAACGTCCTATTTCCCATTCCTGAAGTGTGTGTGTAATGTAAAAGTGAAATTGAATTTTGCCTATTTTTGAGTATATTGAGGAGCGTTTAAAAACTTTGAAATTAGTGAATGTCGGAACTTTAAAAAAAAAAAGATTAGAGTGGTGACTGACATGGCGGAAGAGGGGTGGTGAAGACGGAAGAAGTGACGGAGGAAAGGAAAGTGACGGAGAGAGGAAGAGAGAAGGCGAGACAGCGAGAGTGAAAGGACAGTGAGAGAGAGAGAGAGGTGAGCGGAAACGCAGGATTGGGACGATAGACCCGGACGACGGAGAAAGCAGAGAGAGAGGTGGAGAGCGACGGAGAGAGGAAGAGAGGAGGCGAGACAGCGAGAGTGAAAGGACAGTGAGAGAGAGAGAGAGGTGAGCGGAGACGCCGGATCGGGACGATAGACCCAGACGACGGAGAAAGCAGAGATAGAGACGGAGAGAGGAAGAGAGGAGGTGAGGCAGCGAGAGTGAAAGGACAGTGAGAGAGAGAGAGAGAGGCGAGTGGATACGCCGGATCGGGACGACAGACCCGGACGACGGAGAAAGCAGAGAGAGAGGCGGAGAGCGACGGAGAGAGGAAGAGAGGAGGCGAGACAGCGAGAGTGAAAGGACAGTGAGAGAGAGAGAGAGGTGAGCGGAGACGCCGGATCGGGACGACAGACCCGGACGACGGAGAAAGCAGAGAGAGAGGTGGAGAGCGACGGAGAGAGGAAGAGAGGAGGCGAGACAGCGAGAGTGA
Organism: Ctenosaura bakeri; assembly: GCA_948474755.1. NCBI lineage: Eukaryota > Metazoa > Chordata > Lepidosauria > Squamata > Iguanidae > Ctenosaura > Ctenosaura bakeri. The sequence goes on from CAOLHI010003007.1 coordinate 165,662, forward strand.
AAGGACAGTGAGGGAGAGAGAGAGGCGAGTGGATACACCGGATCGGGACGACAGACCCGGACGACGGAGAAAGCAGAGAGAGAGGCGGAGAGCGACGGAGAGAGGAAGAGAGGAGGCGAGACAGCGAGAGTGAAAGGACAGTGAGAGGGAGAGAGAGGTGAGTGGAGACGCCGGATCGGGACGACAGACCCGGACGACGGAGAAAGCAGAGAGAGAGGCGGAGAGCGACGGAGAGAGGAAGAGAGGAGGCGAGACAGCGAGAGTGAAAGGACAGTGAGAGAGAGAGAGAGGCGAGTGGATACGCCGGATCGGGATGACAGACCCGGACGACGGAGAAAGCAGAGAGAGAGGCGGAGAGCGACGGAGAGAGGAAGAGAGGAGGTGAGACAGCGAGAGTGAAAGGACAGCGAGAGAGAGAGAGAGGCGAGTGGAGACGTAGGATCGGGACGACAGAGAAAGCAAGAGGAGCTGAGACAGTGTGAGCAAAGGACAGTGAGACAGCGGAGGTGAATGGTGACGACGAACTGGCATGACAGATCAAGAAGACGGAGAATTGGTGAATAATAAATTGTAGTAATTATATTGGTTTATTGAGCATTACCTCTAGAGGCTAAATAAGAGTTAAAATATTGGAACTTTTGGATATTTCTGCATTTGAGATTTCTAAACATTGGGCTGATATTGAATTGAATTGAATTCTGAATATTGAACAGGATATTGAATTGGGACTTTAGATATTTGAAAGCTAACAATTGATATTAGAGATTTGATATTGGATATCTGATGCTTAGAATCTGAGTTAGAATCTGAATTGAATGTAATATAATAATAAGAATATAAGAGGAATTGAAACATAGATTGGAATTGTGTGTAAAGTGAAGCATAATTGTGGTAAAATATTGAATATTGATTGATTTGAGTAAATATTAGAGAAATCTGAGACACTTAAGAATTTAAGTTATTGTTTAAGTGGAATTGACTGATTATGAAGTAGTGGTGTGGCCTGAGCATTAAGCTAAACTAAATTAAATTGAGTGTTGTGAATAGAACAAAAAAAAAAAAGTTTAAGATAACAAAGGGAAAAAAAAAGAAAAATTAAAATTAGACAAGATGATGGCTGCAGGGAAGAGGAAGGCTGGGGCAGGGGCCCAGTCACAGATACAAACCTTACTACAGAGAAGAGCATCAACGGAAGTCAAGCCACCAACGTTGGAAATGAAGACGGGGAATACAGAGTGTCAGGAAATGAGTTCAAAGACTGAAATGGGTGTACTGGAAGGAATTCAGAAATTAACCTTGTTAATGGAGACAGAAATGAAAGAAAGCAGGAAGGAAATGAAGCATATGAGAACGGAAATAAAAGCAGACATCAAGAAAGAATTGGAAATATTCAACGGAAAATTAGATAATATCTCAAAAGAGTTAAAACAGATGAGTGATAAGATGGAGTTGATGGAGGATAAGACGAAGAGGATAGAAGATCAAATGGTGAAGACAGAAGAAAAGACAGAACAACTTGAAAAGACAACATTACTCATGGATATAAGGACGAGAAATAAATCTTTAAAAATAAGAGGTTTAAAAGAAGAAGATCAAGAGAATCTATATAAAAGATTGATAATTCCTCTGGCTTCCTTCATAGGATGGGAACCAGAACAATTGGATTTAGAGATAGACAGAGCATTTCGCATAAACTCTGTGATAGCGAAAAGGAAGAAACTCCCACGTGATATTGTGATTTATTTCTTGAGAGAACGGGTGAAGAATTTGGTGTTAAACAGTAGCTACTCAAATAAATTGAGAATAGATGGTATGGAAGTGAAGGTATTTAAAGATATTCACCCAACTGTGCTCAAAAGAAGAAGAGAGTATAATTTTGTTACTCAAGCCCTGAGAGAAGCTGGAATAAAGTACACGTGGGAGAGAACGGAAGGAATATCAGTAATGTGGAGACAGAGAAGGATTGTTTTGAACACAGTATTGAAAGCAAAAGAATTTATGAGAAGACATAAAGAAGAATTGATCAGGACAGATAATCAGACAAGTGATCGAAGGGAGGAAAGAAGAAAAGAAGAAAACCAGACAAACCAAGGAATGGAAAGGAGAATAAGGAAAGAACAAAGGCAGCGGGAGATAGCAAGAATACAAAGAGAAGAAGAGAGAGGACGAGAGGAGAGAGAAGATGAAGAAGAAGAAGACACAGAGGAAGAAAGAGAAGAGGAAGGAGAAGAAGATCACAGCTCAACTCAGGAATTGGACTTAGGACTGGGAGAAGCACAAACAGAAGAGGTTTAACAACATTAAGTAAAATTGATTCAGATTAAAATGAAAATAAAATTCTTATCTTGGAATGTTCGAGGTTTAAATTCCCCACATAAAAGGAAGTGTATTTTTCACTATTTAGAAAAACTGAAAGTTGATGTTTTAGCAATACAAGAGACCCATATTAAAGAGAAAGATCTAAATATATTAGAAATCCTAAATTAGGTCAAAGCTTCTCTTCGTCAATTAATAAAAAGAAGAAGGGAGTAACAATATATGTGAGTAACAAACATGAAGCAAAGCAGATATATTGTGATGAGGCAGGTCAAGTAGTAATAGTAGAAGTAAAAATTAAAGATTTAAAAGTATTAGTGACAGCAGTGTATGGCCCTCTAGAAAATAAAAGCAAATTTTATCAGAAATTGTTAGAGATATTAATTGATCTAGGGGAATATAAAATGATTCTTATGGGAGACTGGAATGGAGTTTTGAATCCCCTACAGATCGATCAGGAATAAATTTAGGAAATAGCAAAGCAAAGCAAGGAAAATTACCAAAAAGTTTGTTCAACTTATTAGATTATTTGTCTCTAGAAGAAGTAAGCAGTAAAAGTACTGGAGGAGATTTTACATTTTTCTCAGATCGATATAAAACATGGTCCAGAATAGATAGGTTCTTTATATCTTCCGATTTGAAAAAAAACATCTTAAGTATGGAAACACTGCCTAGAACTTTCTCAGACCACTGTCCAATATTGCTGAATTTGTGTTATGGTGGAAAGACTGGGAATTGGAAATTAAATGAAAATTTATTAAAAAATGAAGTAATAATAGCGAAAACTCATAAGGTACTAAAAGAATTATTAGAAAATAATTTGGGAAAAGAACAATCAGCTCAGACAGTGTGGGAAACTAGTAAGGCAGTGATGAGGGGGTTCTTTATAAGCCAACAAGCTTGGTTAGTTAAATGTAGGAAAAGAAAAGAAGCAGCTATATTAGATAAATTACAAGAGAAAGAAAGGGAGTTAAAGAAAAGACCTAAAGATGTGAAAATCAAGAGTGAAATTCAAATATTAAAAAAGCAATTCTCCCTAATAACCATGGAAGAAATGGAAAAGAAATTGAAATATATAAAACAGAGACATTTTGAATATGCAAATAAACCAGGGAGATGGCTTTCATATAGATTGAAAAAGAGAGAGAGAAAAGTAATATCACAGAATTAAAAGAAGGCCAGACTATTCACTATCAACAGAATAAAATTAAGAATATATTAGTAAATTATTTTGAGGAACTATTTAAAGAAAAGGGCCAATCACAAGGACAGAAAAGTAAGATAAGAGACTTTTTACATCAAGTAGACATATTAGAGGTGTCAGAAACACAAAGAGAAGAGTTAGACAAACCAATCAAATTAGAGGAGGTTAAGGAGGCAATAAGGAGTTTGAAAGAAGGGAAAGCACCGGGACCAGATGGGTTTATAGCAACATATTATAAAACATTTCAAGATCTATTAGCACCCTTGCTAGTCCAAGTAATGAATTCTATAAGTAATGGAAATTTACCAAATTCGTGGAAAGATTCTAATATTGTGTTAATCCCTAAAGAAGGCAAAGATAAACAAGATAAGAGAAATTATAGACCAATATCATTATTAAATATAGATTATAAAATTTTCACTGCAGTATTAGCAAATAGATTGAAGAAGTTTATGGTTGAGTGGGTACATGAGGATCAAAATGGATTCCTACCAGGTAGGCACTTGAAAAATAACATAAGAGTAGTTATAGACACAATAGAGTACTACCAAAAGATGAATCAAAAAGAATTAGCACTAGTGTTTTTAGATATTGAAAAGGCCTTCGATAACGTTAATTGGAATTTTCTATTCGAAGTGTTGAATAAATTGGGATTTGGAAAAAGGTATAAAGATTGGATTCAAGCAATTTATAGAGATCAAAAAGCATGGTTGATAGTAAATGGAGAAAAATCAAATTCGTTTAAGATTAATAAAGGTACAAGACAGGGATGCCCACTTTCACCATTGTTATTCATCATGTGTTTAGAAATGGTAACCACTAAAATTAGAAGTAAGGAGGAAATAAGGGGAATGAAGATTAGGGGGTATGAATTTAAGATTCAGGCGTTTGCAGATGATATGGTATTAATATTAGAGGACCCAAAAAAAAGTATAAAACCATTCATGGAAATAATGAACAAATTTGGACAAATAGCTGGTTTACGTATTAATAAAGATAAATCAGTAATGATCACAAAAAACATGACGCAAATACAAGATGAAGAATTAATAAATATGACAGGGTTTAAAATAGTGAAGAAAGTAAGGTACTTGGGAATAATAATAACGAAAAATAATTCAGAATTATTTGATAACAATTATAAAAGAATCTGGAAAGAAATAAAAGAAAACTTGAAAAAATGGGAAAGACTTAATTTATCTTTATTAGGGAGAATATCAGCGATAAAAATGAATATACTTCCAAAGTTAATGTTTTTATTTCAAAATTTACCGATAATGATGAATGATGAAGCATTCAAAAGGTGGGAACAGGATCTTAGTAAATTTATTTGGAGCGGTAGGAGACCTAGAATCAAGTGGAAATACTTAAAAGAAGCAAAAGAGAGGGGTGGTCTAAGTTTGCCAGATCTAAAATTATATTACGAAGCTGCCACATTAGTTTGGTTAAAGGACTGGATTTCATTGGAAAATACAAAATTATTAAGTTTAGAGGGATTTAATTTGTATTACGGCTGGCATGCGTATATTTGGTATGATAAATATAAAAATAATAGAGAATTTTTGGATCACTATGTTAGAAAAGCGATCTTGAGAATTTGGTTAAAATTTAGGGGGAAATTGTATTTAAAATTACCACATTGAACTTCACCTCATGAAGCTTTCCACAGACTAGAGAAAATAAGAATAAAAGAATGGCTAACATATAAGGACATAATTATAAGAGTAGGAGATAAGATCAAATTAAAAACTAGGGATGAATTGATAGCGGATGGTTTCTCAACTCACTGGTTCCTTCACAGACAACTTGCTGAGAGATATAAAGAGGACATGAAGGATAGAGGGATAACTTTAGAGGAAAATGAATTTGATAAAATTTTGAAGCCAGGTGTAGAAAAACCTTTAAGTAAGATTTATAAATTATTATTAAGTTTAGAAATGGAACACGAGGTAATCAAAACAAATATGATAAAATGGGCCCAAGATATAGGTCATACAATAACTTTGAAGCAGTGGCAGAATGCTTGGAAGATAAATCAGGAATTCACTAGTTGTTATGACATAAAGGAAAATTTTTACAAAATTTATTATAGATGGTACTTAACCCCAGCTAGAATTTCTAAAATGAATAAAAATAAGAAAATAGTTAAATGTTGGAAATGTCAAGAAACAGGAACCTTTTTCCATATGTGGTGGAAATGTAAAAAGCTAAAACCTTTTGGTTACAGATACACAAACATATAGAGAAAATATTTAAAACTGAATTTGAATTTTCCCCAGAATTATACCTTCTTAATATTTTAGATGGGTTAAATAAAAATATTAGAGGAAAATATTCAAGAACTATTTGCTACATGATATATGCCGCAAGGATCGTATTTGCAAAATATTGGAAGATGGAAAATACACCCCAGGTAGAAGAATGGCTTCAGAAAGTATACGACTTGGCGGAGATGGATAAGCTAACACTGTATTTAAAGGATAAATCGAGAGAAACATTTAATCGAGAATGGGAAATATTAAGAGAAGTTTGGGAAGAGAGGTGGGGTAAAAGTGCATTAATAGGTATGTATGGTTAAAGTGATTTAATGAAAAGATATGAATTTGACGCAATAAAGGGAATAGTGTAATAGGATTGATTAGGAATTAGAGTAAGTAGGTAATAGGATAAGAATAATAGTTAAGAGTATAAGCAGAGTAGAACATAGATAAGTCAGTAACTGTAAAAATAAGAATAAAATGAGCAGGAGAACAAGAAGAGAAAAGTTGCACTCAATGGTATAGAAAAAAGAAGTTCGGGATTGTATGGTGGAAGAAGAATGGGTTTGTATGGAAGATAATGACCGGAAGTATTGTTAGTTAGTAAAGGAGATGCAGAAAAATGAAATTGTATCTCCATTTAGATTATTTAAGAAAAGAAGTAAGGAATGAGTATGTATATGTATTGTTATTATGTTGTGTTGTGTATGGTGATGTATGTAAGGTAGATATGGTTGTAGATAGGATACATAGAAGTGTGATAGATGCATTTGTGTATGTATTTGATTTTGTATTTTTATGTATATGTTGTTGATTGTGTTTTGGACAAATTGTATGTTTAATAAAATTTATTTTTAATAATAAAAAAGAAAAGAAAAGAAAAATCCTGCTCTAGTCACCATTTCAGCAACATGCTATGTTCCTTCCTCTCCCAATTAAAAGAATTCTGATCTATATCACACCTATAGCTGTTACCCTAAGAGGTGAGGGACATTGCAGTCTGCCCACAATGCCAGCGTTTCCATAGAATTTGGAGGAATTAAATCTCAAAGGAGACCTGTGAGAGGAGGGTAATGGCAAGACCTTTTCACCTGTGTATACCAACACTCCCTGTAGAGAGGACTCCAGTTAAAGGCGAACAAAGTATTTTATTTGAATCGACAAACACAGAAGAGATAGTCACTCTTAAGAACCACAGAAAGTTCTATCAGAAAATCAGGGAAGAAAGGTTGGATAGAGAGAGAATGGGTAGCAAGGGTTACCAGTCCTGAAGAAAGGGTCACAGCAGAGGGAGTCAGACAGCATCTGGGGGTAGCATGAAGGAAAGGCAGTGTGGGGCACTACATATTACATACTACAATTGGCTGGGGTCAAAGCTAGGGTTTTTACACCCTATTTCACACCCCAAAGGGGTATATTGACGAAGCTGTAATGGACCACAGGAGTGAAAAAGGGGTCTGGAATGGGCTGATTGCTTAACTCCAGAGTGATAAAACATTCATGAGACTCATGACAATCTCTTAATGTTTAGTCAGGTAGTGTGTATAGGGAAGCTCTCTGCAGGGTAAGATTAAGGGATGGTTTCTGATTGCTCATGAATCTGGGCAGTTTGTCTTTCATTGTATTCAAAAATGCCAAAAGCCTGAAGTGGTGAAGAGATTAGCACAAACCCATCAGCTTCAGGTTTTCCACATAATCCTCTCTGAACTTTCATGACCTCGAACATGTCTCTGGCCAGCATAACCCTGAACATGTTCTCCAGTCAGTGTGACCCTAATCATGTTCTCTAGTCATTAATATGTTCAATTTATGAAAAATCACATATCTTGTAGGAGGGATGGTAGGGTATGATAATACAGAACTGATCCAAACCAGCACTACCTTCTCCTCCTCCTCTTCCTTTTTTTGGCGAAGTCAGTCATCCAGTCACTCTTAAATAAGTGCTATAGTTCAGATTAAATAATAAACCTGTAAACCATAGATTGATAAGAAAAAATGATTTAATTACCAGTAACTGCTCAGGCTCATTGTAGTTTCTCAAATTACATGGTTGTGAGCATACACCAGTATGCACTGGAAAAAGTGCAATTCCCATGACAGTGTAGGAAACCAATTGTGATCCCTTTTCCAGGTGCCGCAAAAGAGTACTGAGCTTGGGGCCACTCACTGAGAAGTGCCCCATTGAGAAGTGTGCCATGTTGCTCATGGGCAATGTGATTGAGAAGATGCCAAGACCATGGGAAATGCAATTCACTGAAATATTTATTGTGGATCTATTTCTTATCAAGTTTTGGCATCCTCTGCTAAATATAAGTATTATTTAAGAACAAGCTTGTCATATTTCATCCTGTTCTAGAAATAGCTCAGTCCTGGACATCCTGTTTCAAGCTTGACAGTTCAAAAGCTAGGACCGTATATTTTATCTCCCAAGAATAGCTGCAACCCACATAGGCTTGTATTCTAAGAATTACCTTTTTCTTAGTTTACATTACTAGCTAATGAAGCAGCGCTCGGCCTAAATTCAGTTTGGCCCAAGTTCAATGAGAATAGATCCATTGAATCAATTGGATCCACAAACATGCTGGTTTACCATTTGACAAATCAATTCAGCAGGATTACAGTTCTCCTTCCACATTTGCAGGTTTGAAGTTTGCGAATTTGATTATTTGAGAGTGTGTTTGTCTCCCCCCATTCTCCTCCTCCCATTCCCATGCATTTTGCCCCAGCGCAAAGAACTCACACCAATGCAAAATGGAAGGGAAAGGGAGGTGGTGAAAGCTCACATGAGCCTTCCTTTCCCCCTTCCAGAGCTCCCCTTGCCATTCCTATGCAATTTGCCCCTTTGCAGAGAACTCATGCTGAGGCAAAATGGAAAGGAATCAGGGGGAGGCCTTCTCCTACTCCCCATTGTCTTCCCTTTTGCATGGGGAGAGGAAGTGGGGAGCCTCTGAAGGGAATAGGAGGGGAAGCAGGGGAGTGTTATTTGTGATTTTTGCACTTTCATGAGGGTTCTACACCCCAAACCCTCACATAAGTGGAGGGACAACTGTACTATATTTGGGAGTAGTAATTTGATTCAGACCTTTACCTCCAGATCCACTGATTAGAGGGAGCTAGGATGGGATGGAGACGTCCCCCTACCTACACCAGCAAGGAATGTCTGCCCCAGCCACAGTCAGACACATTACAAGTTGCAATGTTACTAGTAAAATCTTGCTTTTGGGATAAATGTGTGGGCAATGGTGGCACTTGAAAAAAATTGTGTAGTGATTGCTAATACTATTTGGGTTTTTTCTGTATGTAATGAGTAAATCCATTGATAATATGTAAATAGTGAAATGGCTGTGTAATGAGTAAATCTATTCATGACGAGTAATTTACTCATTATTTTAAAACATTATGGGAAGGTGGTTGCAGAGATGTGGGATCATTTTTGGTATTTTAACAATAATTTGGCAATAATTGGTAAGCCTCCCTAAGTTCTAGTATTGGGGTAAAGGCAGGATATAAATGAATGAATTAAAAAAATAAATAAACTAAATAAATTTTAAAGTGAATTTGGAGCTAGCCTGGTATAGTGATTTGAGTATCAGTTAAGGATTCCAACAGACCAAGGCTCGAAAACCAACTGAGAGACCAGGGCAGTCACACCATTTCAGCCTCAGATAAAGGCAATGGCCAACCACCTCTCAAAAAATGTTGCTAAGAAAAACCTAGGAAAGGGTGACTATAAGTTGGATATAACATTAAAAGTAAACTTTGTTTTTAAAAATTAATGGTAATGTGTAATATGCTTCTAATGAGTAATGTAAAGTAATGCTAATGCTAACAGGCAACCTTTAGAAATAAACATTTTCAGTTTGTGGTCCTGTTAATCTCTAGCCAGGATGACCTTTCTGGCAGCTTCTAGTCAAGATGGATATATGTTTATCAGCTCCAAAATCAGAAGCAGAAGGCTTGTGTGTATCAGTTGCTAAGGAATGTGAACATGACGGTAGAGTTGCATTCATGTCCTTCTGGGGAGCTTCTCACCACAACTGGTTGGCCCTGTCTGAACAGAACATTGGACTAGATAGGCATTTGGTTTGACCTAGACATGCTCTCCTTGTGTTCTTAGTCTCTAGGATGCCAGTGCAAAGCTCCATGAACATCAGGCTTGTAGCAGTAGGGTTTTACACAATATAGGCCCTGAAGCAGGCTGTTTGAGAAGGAGAGATGAGAGTAATAAAAACTTGGCTATGGATCTCTGAAATTTAAGACCTACTTTTTTCCTGATAACCTCTAGGAGGTGGTGCTGATATTTTCCCTTCTATATTTGATTCCAGTAAAAGAGATCTGGGGGGAAGGACCATTAAAGAAGAACAAAGGTAAAAGCAAGCATTCACCTATTCACCACATCACTCCCCTTGCTCTTAGGATCGCTTTCCCTCCTCCCTAATGAAGAGATCACAAGAAGCCATTGTACTTTCTAAATAGGAATACACACACACACACAATTTCTCCAAGAAATAAGTATGTAATCCACATACTGTCCAGTATCTCATAGAAGAAACCAGGGACACAAGTGAACAAGTAACATCAGGGTGTGGTCAAGATGGCAAAAGTTACTAATGAGGAAGAAACACACAAGCTAAGTAAGGCTGTGGCAGTTTCCTTTTGTCTGAGTCTACTGGAAACAGCAAGATTCTGCCCATTCCTCTCCTCCCACTGAGTTAATTGAGTACAAATTGCTTTTGCATTTTGAACTCAGTTTGCAGCAGTAGAAATAATCTGATGACAAAGTTGGAAAGTGGGAGGAAAAGAGAGATACTAGGACTTTTCAAAGCATCTGAAAAAGTGGGACAAAAGAGGATTAACCATGACTGTGACTGCCAAATTGGGACAGCCGGAGGATATGAATCCAGATTCACTGAGTGACAAATGAATAGACTGCCAATTACTTCAATAGGAGGTTGATCAGCTACTCATAGTACTACTTTCAGCCTGCTTTGCAAACTGATAAATGTAATATATGCCAGCAGAACTTGGAAAAGTTGGTGTTTTAGATGTTTTTGGATTCCAGGTCCTAGAACTCTCCAGAAAGCATAGCATCTTTTTGGATTTGTATTCTGGTATTACAACTCCCAGAATATTCCTCCATGCTACAGGGATATTCTGGGAATTATAGTCCAAAGACATATCTTTTCCAAGATCTGTACTACTGGATGTATTACTTGTACATTGATTTCCCTGAAACAGAAATTACATTGGAAACTGCCATATACTTTCATGTAGTTTGTTCATCTTTGTCTGTACTGATTTCCAGAAGTTCTGAAGGGTGTCAGACTCAAGTCTTTCCTAGCTTTTGCCTGAGACTTTCTGTATGCAAAGCATGGGCTCTACCACTGAGCCACGGCTATTAGTACAGTTTGGTTCTTTGTTTTTTAGAAATATAAAAAGGCAAGATGCAGGAGGAATGAGGCAAGACATGAAGAAAATAGGGAAGCATATCCACTGACATTTAATAACATAATTGAGCCCACAGTTTCAGATATCAAATCCTACTATTGGAAAAACAACAAAGTGAGTTGGGCAGAGCTAATTAAGCATTTTGAATGTAACATGTTCTCTTTTCCACTTTCATTTTGTTCCAGATCTACTTGCACTAATCAGTTTATCATCAGTAACTGTCATAGCTCCTTTCTATGGAATTCTGAGAACTGTAGTTTGGTGAGGTACTTAGAATTCTTTATATATTTTTCGGGTGTGTGTGTATGTGTGTGTGTGTGTGAATATTGAACACAATTGGTTCATTTGTTCATTTGTAAATAGCTCATCTGAGACAGAAAAAAGACAGCTAGCTACCTGGGGTTGGTTTGTATTTAGGTCTAGGTGCATGCAATTGGGTTAGTCACAGTAGACTTCCCTGACACCTTGTTTCCATGACAGACCCTCCAGAGCCCTTAGCATGCTACGGAGAGAATCATTGGATGCTGATAAATGGAGTGAAAATTGTGTTTTGGGGAGGGGAGAGAAAAGGACACCCACACCAAACTGGATGGAGGATCTTCCACTGAGACAGATCTAGCATCCAAAGTCCACCTATGGTTTTCACCTGGTGAGACATTGATTCTTGTTTATGGGAGTTAATCTGTAGTAGATTACTATGTGGGAGATGACCCTATCTGGACTCTAAGTGGGTTTGTTGTAGGAGTAATCACTCCCATTATCCAGATCCCCAGTTAACAGGTTTTCCTCAAATCTTTCTGTCCTGTGCAGTATGTCACAGCATTGCTTTATTTCTTGTAGTAAGAAAGGAAACATTCAGACCAAATGGTTTTAATCAGCATGCCATATGAGTGTATAAATTCCCATTCAAAACTCTCCACTGGGTGTGCATCTTGCCTCAGTAATCATTGCTAATACTTTTAAGGCCCCCTAAGCAGCCACCTGGAAGCTAGCTGCTTTCTAGAAGCCATCACATGCTTGAGAATCCAAAGGCCTTCTGACTTACTGTCGGCTACCTTCAAATGAACACTTAGTCGTTAATAGCCTCCCAGAAAGATTAACCCATGTGCAATTGCACCCACAGAGCAAGTATTATATTTAACTCCAGGGAGCCTGTAACTTCTCCCATCGTATTGGGAAGCCATTCTTCTTTAAAGGCCAAATCTGTCCTACAAATCTGCTCTCAGATCAGTTACTGACCCTGATGTCATTTGATCCTAGCAGCCAATGACAAACACTTTGATTATATGGTCCACAAAATATGAGAAAGAATTTCAGTCCTCTGATGGCTTTACCAGGGCAAGAGCAGTGCCTTGCCTATGGGTGGGGGTGAGCGTGTGGGAAAATGAGAAACCTGGATGGTATAAAACAAGATTTAAGCAGAAGTTCTAATGGTGAGTGGGAGGCCAAACCAATAGTTACTTAGCATGACTAGGCTTAAATGAGTTGCAGTGTGTATTACGTTACCCTCCAGGATAGCTTGGGGAAGAAGAGATGGACTGTCACCATTGATTTTGAGACCAGATGGCACTATGGACCCTTTCACACTATAGTTATAGCACTATGATTCTACTTTAACTGCCATGGTTCTTTACCCCACTGGCATACCCTATCCCAGGGACTATAAATTTGATATCAGATATGCCCACCATGCCAGAGAGGTTGCCTGGATGGGCACGTAGCCAAAAGAGGTTGAAAAACTGGAAACAGATCAAGACAAGAAAATCCCCAGTCACGTAGCCCAAGGAGACCTCAGGCTGTGCAAATCCACATAAACAAAAGGTCTCAACCAAGAGTAGCCAACTAGAGGGGATTATTGGGTTTTCCCCAGGTTGAGCAACCCTGACTTTGGAAAATCCTACAAGGCGAGGTCCATCTACATAAACTTACACTGCAACCCTTTGCAGCCACAATCCTGAACACTTGCAACCTAGCATAAACCAATCATACAAACAACCGGTCCATTGTTCTTCTCAGAAGAGAGTCTACCCTCGAGGTATGTTCTGCCCTATAAGTAGTCCTAATTTTTGAAGGTCTCTTTGGAGAACTCCCCGCCATGCTAGCAGACTGGCACTCTGTTAGTTGAGTGATCCTCTCAGCCATTTCTTCGCTGAGCTCCATTCTTCTCGCCGCTTCCCAGACCAAAGACTTCAGGATAGGTGCAGTATCGCCACCTCTACATTCCCTTTGCTATATCCCCTATCCATGTTTCACCTCTTTTCCTTCTCAATTGGCCTTGTGTATGCCAGTGAGTGAGTGCGCTGGCGCGTGGTGCTATACTCATTTAATAAAATTCATCTATTTGATACATTCGTCTGACTTTTTGCTTGGCCTGATCCCGTAAAGTTGGGTAAAAGATCCTGCTGGGTTACCCTGCCCCTCATTTTGCTAATGCCAGTGCTTCTCTATTTTCTCCAAACTTTACAACTTGGAGCGAATCAAGGTGTCCCCCATGGGACCCCCAGAAGTCAGGGTAACCATTCCTTCTTAAGAAATTCTGGAACTTGTAGTTTGGTGAGGCACTAGAGCTCTCTGGCTGAGAATTCTAAATGCTCCTCTGTAAATTGCAGTTTCCAGTGTTTCATAAGATGGAACTCCGGTAGTTAAAGCAGAATCATAGGCCCTTTCCGCAGCTTACCTTTTTTCGGTGCTGGGGTGTGGGGATCGCACGAGCAGCCCCCAGCTCCGCACAAGCTACCTGTTCCCAAGCAGGCAGCACAAGAGTCCCACCTCTTCCTTCCACACCATAGCCTGGGAGTTTCCCAGGCTGCGCTGGGGCAGGAAGCACGACCGCCATGGCTCTGGAGGCTCTGCACACTTGGCAAGTGCGCGCGAGGCCCTGGAGCAATGCGTGATCATGCACCATTTTGGGCTGAAAGCCAAAAATGAAAAAGTGTGCAAGTGGCACCTGCCCTACCCTGGAGCATCATGCAATTGTGAGTGCATCATGCAGATCTCTCCTCACAATCGTGCGACACTCCAGGTGCCTTTTCGCATGGCAAATGCCATGCGAAAGGGCTCTAGTGGCATAACTGTGTAGTGTGAAAGGGCCCTATGTGGCCTGTTCCTTAGACAGAGTTGCTTCAGGTGGTGGAGTACCAAGAGTGGAAGATTGTGTTGTTACCATCACGGGTATTCAGGAGAGCAAAGCTGTGCCAGTCAAGTCCCATATCCCTGACTCTGTGGACCAGAGAAGAAGGAAGCAAGAAAGAATTGGAGCTGAGGTGAAGGAAATGAGTGAGCAAGGAAAGTGAAGATAAGTGGAGGTATGGTGGTGGTGGTGGTGGTGGTGGTGATAAGGGCAGTGAGGGTATTTCTCATTCTGCCTCTATAGCAGGTCAATAAAGACTGCTGTTGATTTCAGGACTTGGGCACATCAATAAATGACTCTGATTCTATACAATAAGACAGTATAATTCTAGATACATATAGCTTGATGGTGAGCATGCTTTTTGCCCATATACACAACCTTGAGCCAACATGATTTAGTAGTTTGAGTGTTGGCCTAGGACACTAGGAAACAAGGGTTCAAATCCAGGTTTAGCCATAGAAACCCACTGGGTGTCCCTGGGCAAGCTGTACTTTCACAGCCTCAGAGGAAGGCAATGGCAACCCCCATGAGCAAATGTTGCCAAGAAACCCCGTTCTGAACTATGCAATGCCAGCTGTGTAGCATGCTGGTTGGCTAGCCTTTGTTGTAATCATGAGATCACCTGTCTTCCCCTAAGTCACAACATTTTTTAAAAAAGCCTTATTTGTTAACATAAGATTGCCTTTGAGCAAAAATGCACTAAACAAATGTTTAACTAGTGATTTTTTAAACTAAAGATCATAATGACATAATGACATTTAACTGAGATCATAATGACATTTCCATCTTTAAAAAATAAAAACAGGATTTTAGAACAGTTTTTGCAATCAAGGCTATAAAAATAACATGGGAGGAAAAAAATCCATCCACCTTTAGTCTAGGCTGTTTCCCCATTTAAAGTCCTAGTAACAAAGCAGTTTCTTCCAGATCATACGAGTTCTTCACCAGTGCAGCTTCCAGACTTGTCACTCGGTTTCCCTTGTTCTGGAAGCTAGCTCAACTACAATGCTCATCAGCCTAGTTTCTTCTTTCTAATTTCCAGCCTTTGAACTCTGTTTTCTTCCTTACTATGGTTTCAGTTATACACACTGTTCCAAACTTCTAGCCACCTAGACCTGGGGGAGGGGGTGGGAAGTTTGGATTGCAGTTCTCAGAAATCCCCTCTAAGCATGACTACAAGTTCCCAAAAGATAACTTTCCCAGTCCTATCTCTATTCAGAATAGTTTTGGACTCCCTGGACTGCTTCCCTCTTTCTAGAAATTGTGAACAAATTTGTGAATCTGTCACACAAACAAGGCCAAAGATAGTCTTCTTCCCCAGAAGCTGTGATCGTATCAGCTTTTCCTCTCAAAAGGATCAACAAATCTGAACAGAAATCTATGTTCAAGAGAAAACTTTAAGAAAGAGATATATTTAAAGAAAGTACCCCAGGATTGCTCATTGTCATTTAAGTTGTGCAATGTATGAAACAATCTTCCGCTACCCAGAGGCCTACAGATATTAATTGTCCAGGAACTCCCAGACAAAATGGTCAGAGTGATGATACATGTGTAAGTAGGGCCTAAGGAGTATATCATCACTTAGTAAGGGCCTAACTACCCTAATAGAGCTAGCACGGTGTAATGGTTTGAGCATTGGATTACAACCCTGGAGACCACTCAGTCATGAAAACCCATTGGGTGACCTTGAGTGCATCACACACTCTCAGCCCCAGGAAATCCTATGATAGCTCCACCTTAGGGTCACCATAAGATGAAGACGACTTGAAGGCACACAACTACAACAAGTGCCTCAAGCCACCAGATCCCATCTCATATTGGAAGCTAAGAAGAATCATCCCTAGTTAGTACTTTGATGGGAGACCACCAATGAATACCAAGTGCTGTAGGCTATGCTGCATTTCAGAAGGAGGAACTGGCAAAACCGCCTCTGAGTATTCCTTGCCTGAGGAAACATTATGAAATTCATGGGGCTGCCATAAGCTGATAGGCAACTTGAAGACACATGTGCCTTATACATTTTATAGTGTTTTATTAAGCAAAGAATACACAAAGGTGTTTTTGCCAGCTCCATCTGAGATATAGTTTACAGCACCTAGTATCAGTTGGCAATCTCCCATCCATGTACTAACCATGGCTGACCCCGTTTAGCTTCCAAGATCAGATGGATCTGGTGCCGTTAGGGCATTTAGGCCTTAACAATGTAGTCAGATGCTCCAACACTCCATCACTTTTGAATGCACTAGGTTGGGGAAGGATGCTTGAGAGCAGGTTGGAAATTATGTCACCCTCCAGATGTGTCTGGATTGCAATCCCTGGCATTTGTCATCACTGACTATGCTGACTACAGCTACTAAGAGTTGGAGTCCAACATCTGGAGGCCACACTATTCCCCTTGCATGAGTAAAGTGTTACCTGAACTGAATCATAGGCACCCTAACAAATTTGGATACCATTTATCCTGCAGACATTGAGGAAGTGCTCTCACTCACATATGCATTTAGTGCCAAGCAACCCAAATCCTATTTCTCATGCCCAAAGATTATTCATAAAATTATTCACTTCATTCCTTCTTAAAGGTAAAGGAAGCTTTATCCATTATGTTGAAAAACTATCAAATATGAACCTTGATTGGATAATGATAAAAAAAAAATCAGTGTCTGATTAAAAAAAATCAGTGTGAGGCTTAACAAGTATGGACAGACACCCTCAGAACACTTAATACTCAGCTCTTTAGATGCAAAATGTGTGCATTACAAAACAGATTTCTTCTTTTTCTATGGGTGACTGAAACAGACGTCCAATAGACTCAGCTTCTAGTAACATTCCTTAATACAAATATGGTTAGTCATAGTACAGATTAACTACTAGGGATTCAAGGTCTTAATATAAAGGGTGCATATTCAAGATTAGTTTATATCAAAGCAATCTACTGGTAATATAAGTCTCATATCTTTGTTTTCTCCCTCTCTCTCTCTCTTTTTTTAAAAGTTGAATTGCACTAAAACTACACCTCACCTCTCTATTTCTTTACAGAAAGCCAACACACAAGAAACAGAATAATAACATGTGCCTACACTGTAGGGTTGTCAGAAGAACACTCTCTCTTTTAGATTCTGGACTAATACCTGGAGCGTATTTCACGATCCCACTAACATGGAAGTCACCAGCAGTCGAGAGTGTACATCTAAGTATTATCTACGCTAACTGAAGCAGCTATCCAAGGCCTTTCAGAATTCCCATTGTTCCAGCATTGCAATTGGGAATGCTGGAGACTGAAAAAGGAACCCACCATGTGCAAAGTATGTGCTCTGCACGAGTTGTGTTCATTTGCCAGTGGATCGTAGCTGCCCCAAGTACACTTTTAGTATGCCTTTCCACTCTTTAGTGGAAAGAGCGTATGAACCTTACATGTTAGCTGTTGGCAGGGGCTCAAGTGTCATTATTCAAAGAAATGTGAGTTTTATTTAGTTGATCCTGATAGCTGCAGGGATATCCAGAGATTTTATGGGTGTTGGGATAGGTATGATGTCAGAATACCTGCTACTTAGAAGGGCCTGCATAGAGGGAGCCATAGTGAGCAATATGACAGGGGAACAATAGTTTACACACAGCAAAGGACAGCGACCTTGCCTTGTGGGGGCCCAATAGCTGCAGTAATGTCTGTCTAGCATTATTATTATTTTTAAAAAAAGGGAATTTAAATTTGATGGAAAAAGTTATACGAGATGAGAATAATGAGAACTGACACTTGACAAGTCTACAGTTTGTTAATGTCACACTCCACTGTAAATGTGTACTTTGAAGATGCTTTCTTTTTTCTTTTTCTCAGAGATCCAAGGACACAAAATTATATTCACTCATCTGGGAGGAAGCAGTCACTTTGCATTCTATGAGACCTATTTCTGAGTAGACATGTTGAGAAGGGCACTGTAAGAAGTGGAGAAGAGAATGAACAAAATATAGTTAAAATGCAAAAAGCTGATCTGATGTCAGAAAATAGAATCCTTTCAAATTCATCCACTTGCCAAAGTTATTTTTTGCACTGCAGTTCCCACAATCCACCAGCCTGGCCCAGCCAACTGTACGAAAATAAAGTGACTTTTACCAGCATTGCTTCTGTAACATGACAATTATCTCCAGAGGGAAGAACCAGCAACAAAAATGTAACTTTATATCCTCAAAATCCAAGAATTTAACCCCCAGTCTTTAACCTTTGACGGGGCATCTAATTGTTTCCAGAGCAGATCCCAGTTTGCACAATATGTGACTTGTCTAAAATCTGCTGGTGTCTCTTTATTAGAAGTCTCATCTCCCATCACAGAAGTGCTGCACTTCTTCTGCGTGATTGTCAAGCAGTATCAATGCCCCTCCTGTGTCTCCTCCATGGGAAAAGGAAAACAGGATGGTCAAAGGGGAAGCAGGATGGCGCCAAAGGCCTCAGCAGCAGGATCTGGTGCTCTGGCATATTTTTGTTTTGTTTTTATTTTTGTTTTTGTTGCTCTTCCCAAGCCCTGCTCATAGAAACATAAGAAATGCTCTGCTAGATCAGGCCAATTTCTCTTTAGTGAACAGCTTGGGATATTTAGGTGGAATGCAATTCCCCAAATCCCCCAGCCACGCTGTCTGATGGATGCTGGGAATGGTGGTCCAAAAAGCTAATTTGTCCAGGCTTTCATATACTGCATACTTAACAATAGATTCAGTTCTCTAAGCCCCATTTATTATGTAGTCAAAATTAGGTAGCGTCCAAGCATGAGATGAGGCATCAGCAGATTTAAAGAAACCTTGCAGTTTGCAGAAGTAGAGAAAAAGTTAGCAAAGCATTAATCAGAGGTGACTGCTGGGGGACACCAAGGACAGCCAATGAGGACTCACGATTTTAATTTGCTACTGGGTGTGGCTGCCTATGGAAGGAGAACAGAAAGCTCTGCATGTGATGGAACATTCTGCATGTGGGGCCTGACTGGCTGGCCAGATGCCCGACTGGCTCCAACCTGAAAAAGGAGCACTGTATATTCCAACATTTCATTACAGATCCTATTTGCATAAGAATCCATTGTCAGGCTTCCAGGCTAGATACTGTCAAACAGCATGTGAAGATAAACTCTCCCAGTTTTCTGATCCCAGCATCTGATACTCAGAAATATAGAGATTTTGTATGTGGAGGTTTCTTCTAGTAATTATGGCTAAACTTGTGGGGGCCACAGGTGCATGGAATCTAGAATCCGGGAAAATCTGTGCCATTTTAATGCTTGAAAATCCACTAAAATTTCATGGAAAGACTCCATGGCAGAGTGAACAAACTGTGGCCCGCCAGGTATTTTTGGACTACAGCTCCTGTAATCCTTCGCTGTTGGGGATTTTGGCTGGAGCTAATTGGAGTTGAAAGCCAGAAAGGTCTGGAAGATCACCCTTTGCCCAGTCCCATTCCTTACATCTTTAATGCTCCATGTTAGACAGTGCTGGAATAGGAGGTGTTATGTGCACATGTAGGTATTTAACTTTTAATTTGTAGCTGATGGAGATTTCAGGGGGTCTCCTCCAGGTATGATAATACCTGGACCCAATCCAATACATTGTGCATTTTCCATTTAAAAGGGGGAGGGGGTCATTTGTATTAGCTCTCCTCTCTGTACTGCCTCTTAATGATCCCAGATTATAGAATTCAATTTCACTTTCAATATTTTTTTTAAAAAATGGCACGTTTCAGAATGCAGAATAAAATTGCCGTTGAAAGGGTCTGCCACCAGGCATTGCACACAGCTATATAAACAATTACTTGAAGGACAGGCTCTCCCTATACATGCTGGTCCAAGAGAGGCCCTCCTCTGTGTCCCCGTTGTTGAATCAACACAAAGTGTGAAGACATCATAGAGGACCTTTTCAGTTGTTGCAGCCACACTGTGCGACACCCTTCCCTTGGAGCTCCAAATGCCACCAATATTGGGCCATTTCTGCACTATACACTTACAGTGCTATTATTCCACTTTCAACATCCTATGGAATCCTGGGATTTGCAGTTTAGGGAGGGGCTTTAGGCTTTAGGCCTTAGGCCCTCCCTAAACTGCAAACCCCAGGATTCCATAGAATGTTGAAAATGGAATACAGCAATAGCACTATAAGAGTATAGTGCAGAAATGGTCTTAGTTTCCTTCCAATCTCAAGCCAAAACATGGCTTTTTATTAAAGTTTTTGCAGACTAATTTACTTCAAAAAATCCATGTCCATTGTTTTAAACTGTCATAACTTTTAAATTTGTTTTTAGTTATTGTCTTGTTTAATTTTTTAAAAAAAATTATTTAAATTATTTATGGCTTTAATTTGGAATTGTTTTCAATTGTAGGATAAAAGCATTTTAATAATCCTAGATCTGTTATGCTCAGGTGACTGCAGGAATGTACTTGGGAGGCACAGGCTGCTTCTGTATTTCAGTATGTAGCAGAA
Organism: Ctenosaura bakeri; assembly: GCA_948474755.1. Lineage (NCBI taxonomy): Eukaryota > Metazoa > Chordata > Lepidosauria > Squamata > Iguanidae > Ctenosaura > Ctenosaura bakeri. Next base: position 186,465 of record CAOLHI010003007.1, read on the forward strand.
ATCTGAAAGACTTTGAGGTTACACAATAGTACACTACAAAATCCAGTTTTTATCTGGTGCTGCAGTTGCATAGGGAGGGGGGGAGCAATGGGGGCAGTTTGCCCCAGGTGGCAATGCTTTTGGGGTGTCCCGGCTTGGAGTCATGCCCTCGCATGCCATGGTCATGCCCCCATGCACCGCGGCCATGCCCCCACGCACTGTGGCCACACTCCCATGCATGGTGGCCCTGCCCCCTCCCACCCTCCCTCCACACGCTCCAAGCTCCACCGCTGTTGTGCTGTAATGAATTCAGAGCTTGGAAACACTGCCTTTTTGGACTATGGCTCCTAGATTCCCCACTGGCCATGCTGGTTCCAGAAGTGTCTGGAAGGGTATCCCCCAACATAGCTTAAACAGGCCTGAGACCATCTTTACTTCTCATTCTTCCTGTGCCTCAGATCAGACGCAAGTACGTAGTTATTTCCTCCAAAATGGGCTGTACCTTATGTCTCCGTTGCGACCTAATAGTTATGGAACAAAATGGGCCAGTGAGGCCAGAGATGTTAAAATAGCATTCTGTTGCATTGTCATGCCCATCTGTACCAATCAAGACCAATGCACTGGACCTTCACTGTGTCAGGGAAAAAGAACAGGGTGGGACCTAATATCTGAATGTGGTCTGTGCATTTTCCCTTTGCCCCTTTCAGAAACAGAAGTGTGCTTATGATAGGGAGGAGGAGGAAAAAGGGTTGTTTACACATTATAAATGAGTGTATAATAGAGGGGAGGGAGAAAAAGAGTTGTATACACATTCCTCATATACACAAGGAAACATATGCTCCCATTATGTTGGTTCCCCTTGTCTCTCCACCTATGTTTGCTCTCTCTCTCTCTCTCTCTCTCTCTCTCTCCCACACACACACACACACACAGAGCACTTACTTCCACACCTCTCATTTTTCTTCTTTTTTCCCACGTAAACAAATGGTTGCACCTCCCTTCCTTGCAGTTGTTGTTGTGTGCCTTCAAATCATTTCCAACTTATGGTGAGCCTATGGTGAACTTATCACAGGGTTTTCTGGAGACTGAGAATGTGTGATATCCCCAAGGTCACCCAGTGGGTTTCCATGGCTGAGGGGGAACCAAACCCTGGTCTCCAGGGTCATAGCCTAATGCTCAAATCACTACACCATGCTGGCTCCATGCAGATATGACAACAACAACAACAATAATAATAATAATGACAACGACGACGATGACGACGATGATGATGATGCAGCAGGCTGGATGTCAAGCCTGTGTGTGAATAGAGCACCCTTTAGGCAAATGATATCTCTTCTGTTTGCCTCCCCTCTCTTTTCCTCTGAAAGAAACCCCACAGAGTTGTTGTTGGTTTGTGATGGGCAGGGGGGCATTCCTGAACAATGTGGAATGTGTCAGAGGAAGAAGATAAAATAGGAGAGAGGGATTATCCCAGGTTTGGGTGGCAAAACCTTGCATGACCAGAATGTCACTGACAGTAGGAGATGCGGACCAAACATAACACTGTCCCCACCAACAACTATGGCAACAAGAACAGCATTAGCATCAGCAATAGCAATAATTGCTGTACATGAACATATAGTAGTGGGATTCTCCTTCTGGATCTAGCTGCTTCTGCCAGAATTAGCAGTTTGCTCACCCTTTTGCAACCCCCTGCCTGTGTACCCTAAAAGCTTGTTCTGGAAAGTTGGGAACCCTCTTTGAGCAGGTTCTTGGTGCCCTGGGGACTGGGTGAGAAAGTTGTGATTGAGATGGCATTGGATATTGCTGTTGGGTTTTGCCCATATAAATAATTACGTGACTCAAACCTTGTCACTTCAAGACCAGAGTTGAAGCTATATCATGACTTGGAAGCTAAGGTTGAGGCTTTCACTGATGTGTCCCATGTTCAGGAATGATATCACACAATGTTGCAAGCTGGGCTTGCCTACAGCATGCCTTCTGTTTTTCTACATGTTGCAGACATGTGTACATCCACATTTGGTCTTTAGGCTGGAATCTTGATAGGAAGGGTGGAGTGTCTGGAGCAAATAAATGTGCCCCAAGGTCTCCTGTATTATTTTATGAAGCAGTTAAACCTGACAACATTGCTAGACAGGAATTCTCCTATGAATTGATCCATGCCATGTCCTTACTTCTGCTCTGTTACTTCTAGATAGATGATCTCAGAGGGCAGGCAATGAAGGTTGGGGTCTGGTGGGAAGATGCTGAATGATGTGTCCTGCTCTCCACCCTTAAACTAGCCAGCTGCCCTCTGTACAGTGGATGATACTGTCCTGTCACTAGTGATGAACTAAGATTCACCTTCCAGTTCAATCAGCAGTGGAAAGGCTATATGTGTATCTTGTCCACCTTAGGCAGTAAAATGTCTTGGGATTGTCCTATAGAAGACCTCATAGGAAATAAAAGATGGAGTGCCAGGTAGGAAGGAATGGCAGCAGGAAAAAGGAAGAAACAGAATAAAATATTTCATTGCAAGCCACCTCCTTGTTTTGACTTCTTTTTGGTCCATCAATAGTGCACTGATTTCAGTAGACCTGTTATTAAACATGTCTCTGAAAAGGGAAAGCCACTTGCCAACCACTTTCCTAGTTAAAGGGGTTGCCACATCCCTCTGACAATCAGCTTGCAGAACAGGAGCTGAAAAATTCCAATTGTTGCCTCCAGAAAAAGGCTACTGCTGTTGTGTCTAACTAATAATTCTACATGGGAATGCAGTAACCAGGAAGGAGATGGAAAGTGGTGGGGAGAATCTATGCAGTAGGACTCAAAGATCCCTGGCTTGAAGAGGTTTATTCAGAACACAAGCTACACATTTGTAAACCAGCACCGCAAGCCAGAATCAGAGTAGTGGGGAAATGTTAGGCTTACCATTTAAATGAAATCTTGCCCTCAAAGTTCTCTATTTTCCAGTAAAGATGAAAAGAATATTTCATCCTTGTATATTTGCTTGTATTCTTTTTATTTTGAGTCTTCAGCGTCTGAGGGAAGTGACAAACTGATACAGAACCATGCCAATTGAGTTCAGTGATAAATTAATGTGCAATTCCTCATATTCTTGCACTACAATTTGTTGTTGCTATGTGCCTTAAGGTTGTTTACAACTTATGACAGGGGAACCTACCACAGGGTATTTTGGGGACTGAGGGTATGTGATGAGCCCAAGGTCACACAATAGGTTTCCATGGTCAGAACTGAATCCTGGTCTCCAGGGGTATAGCCCAATGCTCAGACCACTAAACCATGTTGACTCAATTTACTAGACACAATTTATATAACTATAATATGAACAGAATTCCAGAACTTAATCAGTGGCATTGCTGGCTGGCTGGATTCTAAAAATTCTGGTCCAAAAAATTAACTTTTTTAAGCTCTGCAGATTTCTAAAACTGCTCAAAATTATAACCCACAACAAGTCAGCACCAGCTTTCTAATGCATTCCTAAACCGAAGACATGCATCTTGATTACTCTCAACACACACTCCCACCTGTCTTTTCCTCTGGCAGGTTGTTCTGGAGCCTCAGGGCAACTCTGGGAAGAAAGCCTTTGTTCTTGTTAACCACTGATCTGATCTCACAGGCAGTAAATTTTCCAAGCAGGGATCAAGACACCCAATCTTTACATGATTTTGAGACAGGAAGCTTCATAATACATGGTCCATGGAGAATTTGGAGAATTTATACTCTTGGACTACAGCTTGCATAATCTCCTCTCAACAGGTCCACTAGCTCCAAGTCCATTCTGTTTATTAAGTAACTTACTAAAACAGAACCAATCTTGCTTTTTCACATTGCACTACTATGGAGCTTTCAAAATATTCTTATCTTTTTTTAGAAATCATATGACTTCACACCCCATCCTGTTCATGTTTGCTTCTAAATAAATCTCCAACTGAACAGGACTTTCTTCCTTTTAAGTATGCATTGGTTTGCAGGCTAAGCACATGTTCATGGAAGCAAGTTTTACAGAAGAGCATGATAATTTATTTACCTCCTAAGCAATAACGTGATGCTATGTATGTCTAGATAGAACTGACTGTCACTGTGTTAAATGGGGTCTGCTGCCAAGATTACAGCCTAAGGCATTTAATTAAGTAAAGCACTGAGGTTCAGACCAATTTCACTCCTCACGCAGCTTTAAGAATGTTGGCACACTATGGTCCCTCAGCAGGGAGCATAGAAAACAAGCAAAATTAAGTAAGTATAGGTTCCATTCCATAAGCACAGATTACATTCCTGGCTGCTTCTGGAAATACCAGTCTGAAGATTGCTTGAAGGAAAGACTGAAGACTGTGTGAAGGTACAAGAGAACTCTTGTAGCCTTCCATGCAGGCTGTGGACCTGCAGCTCCCTGCCTTTCTCCCTATTGGCTATGTTGGCCAGTGTAGGTGGGAGTTACAGTCCCACAACATCTGGAGGGCTGCATGATTCCCAACCGTTTTCTATCCTATATGTGGCTTAACACAATAATAATGAGGTTAGGTAATTTTAGACTCTGGACATAATGCTCATACCTCACTTTAAATAGTGATATGTGTTACTTCACTTACTAATATAAACCCTGCTCCATTTGGCAGCTCTCTGGTTCATTCAGTTGAGTGTGGCCCTAGATTTCTGCCCCCAGATCTTATTTCCTTGGGTAGAAGACTAAGTGACATGGGAGGCGTTTTAGCCAAATAAAAAAATAGAAATGTCAGCAGGGTGGTGTTGGAGGCCTTTGGGAACCTTGAAAATGTCTCGGGGCATCATACTTTCCCCACACCTGATCAGGATGATGTATAAATTACAACAAAAACAACGGTTTACTTTCAGTTGTTACATCCAGTTAAAGACAACCCACTGAATTCAATGGGAACTTAGTAAATCAGTTTAAATCCCACTGATTCAATTTTCCTGCTCTGGTAGGACCATAATAGGACTTAGAATCCAGAATGGGAATCATGTGTGCCTTCCAGATTTTGTTGCATTGTGATTTTCAGCATCTTTCACTATTGGCTATCCTGGTTAAAACTGATGGAAGTTGCAGTCCAGAAACATTTGAAGAGTGGAACATTGCAAAGTTTTAGTCTAAATTGGGGCAAGCAATGTAGAGTGTTCCTGTCAAAGTTTCCGGCAGCCTTTCCTTCTTCCATCACATTGCATTCCACTATACTTTTTCAGTCACTCTCCACAAACAGTTAGAACTTCATGCCTACCAAGCATTCTTAATACTCGTTATTTAGTTCTGGGTATTTTCTCTAAAAAGAAAATAACTTTTTAATTTCACCACTAAAAATGTTTGTACAGACTTTGAGGTACTTCTAAGCATGTCGGCAGAAGAGCTGATCACATAAGGCAGATAAATTGCAATTACAGCAGGATAATAGTATCCTTGCCTGGGACTTATCACATGAAGTTGTTCCTCTTCTGTTTTTCTCCTGGTGGGAAACCATTTGAAAAGTGTCTCTTTTACAAACACAAAAGCAGCAAAAGGAAAAACAAGGAAATGATAGGGTAACTACACGGAGAAGATGGCCAATAACTAACCGGGGGAAGAAAGAAGGCAGAACTACTCAACATCTTCTTTGCCTCCGTTTTCTTCCAAAAGGATAAAAGTACTCAACCTAGGGGGGTGGAGAGCAGGTGAGGAAGGGGTGAAATGCAGCACAGAATAGGTAGAGAAGTAGTACAGGACTACCTGGCTAAACTAGATGAATTCAAGTCTCCAGGGCCAAATGAATTACATCCAAGAATATTAAAACAACTAGCAGAAGTCTTTTCTGAACCACTTGCAATTATCTTTCAGAACTCTTGGAGAACAGGAGAAGTTCCAGCAGACTGGAGGAGGGCAAATGTCATCCCCATCTTCAAGAAGGGAAAAAAGAGGACTCAAATAATTATCGCCCAGTAAAGCCTGATGTCAATACCAGGAAAGATCTTAGAGCAGATCATTAAACAGTCAGTTTGTAATTACTTAGAAAGCAATGCCCCAATCACTAAAAGTCAACATGAATTTCTCAGAAATAAGTTATGCCAGACTAATCTTATCTCTTACAATACAGTTACAAGCTTGATAGATTAAGGGAATGCTGTGGATGTAGCATATCTTGATTTCAGTAAGCCTTTTGACAAAGTTCCCCATGACATTCTTGCAAAGAAGCTAGTAAAATGCAGATTGCACAGGGCTACTGTTAGGTGGATTTGTAATTGGTCAACCAACTGAACCCAAAGGGTGCTTACCAATGGCCTCTTTTCATTCTGGAGAGAGGTGACTAGTGGGGTGCCACAGGGTTCTGTTCTGGGCCCAGGGCTATTCAACATCTTCATCAATGGCTTGCATGAAGGAGTAGAGGGCATGCTGACCAAATTTGCAGATGACACCAAATTGGGAGGGGTTGCTTATATACCAGAGGACAGGATCAAAATTCAAAATGACCTTGTCAGATTGGAGAGCCGGGCCAAAGCTAACAAAATGAATTACAACAGAGAGAAATGTAAGGTCCAGCACTTAGGCAGAAAAAATGGAATGCACGAATACAGGATGGGTGACACATGGCTGGATAACAGTACGTGTGAAAGGGATCTAGGAATCTTGGTAGATCACAAGCTGAACACAAATCAGCAATATAATGTAGCAGCCAAGAAAGCCAATGTGATTCTTGGTTGCATCAATAGGAGTATGGTGTCTAGATTGAGGGAGATAATGGTACCACTCTATTCGCATTGGTGAGATGTCATTTGTAATACTGTATCCAGTTCTGGGCACCTCAATTCAAGAAGAATATCAACAAGCTGGAGTGTGTCCAGAAGAAGGCAACCAAAATGGTGAAAGGTCTGGAAGCTATGCCCTATGAGGAGCAGTTTAGGAGCTGGGTATGTTTAGTCTGCAAAAGAGAAGGTTAAGAGGGGACATGATAGCCATGTTTAAATATTTGAAGGGATGTCATGTCAAGGAGAGAGCAGGCTTGTTTTCCACTGCTCCAGAGACTGGGACAAGGAGCAATGGATTCAGGCTGCAGGAGAGGAGATTCTACCTGAACCTCAGGAAGAACTTCCTGATGGTCAGAGCTGTCCAGCAATGGAATATGCTGCCTTCGAGTGTGGTGGAGTCTCTTTCTTTGGAGGTTTTTAAACAGATGCTGGATGGCCATCTGTTGGGAATGCTTTGATGGGTGTTCCTGCATGGCATGGGGTTGGACTGGATGGCCCCTGGGGTCTCTTCCAACTCTATAATTCTATGAAAAACCTGTTAATGACTTCCTTTGTAAAAGAAATGCTTTTCATCAGGAAAACAATAGAAGAGGAACAACTTAATGTGATAAGTCCCAGTCGAAGATGCTATTGCTTGTTGTTTGTTGTATGCCTTCAAGTCAGTTCTGACTTATGGCGGCCCTATCACAGGGTTTTCTGAGGCTTAGAGCATGTGAGACTCCCAAGGTCATCCAGTTGGTTTCCACGGCTGAGTGGGGAACTGAACCCTGGGTCATAGTCCAATGCTCAAACCATTACCCCAAGTTGATTCTAAAGAAGCTATTATCTTGTGATTTACCTACCTCATATGTTAAAGCCCACAGTCTCTCTGGTACATGGAGGTTGCTGTTTTGTCTATATAAAGACTGATGGCACCCTGAAAACTGCTATAAGCAGTGAAAGTGGCTGACCAATGGCTGTTGAACTGCAGTTTCCATCAGTCCTTGTTGACATAGTCAGTGATGAAGTGCTACACCTCAAGAACATTTGGAGGGCCACAAGAGTGGCCCACTCTTGTATAGAGGATGGTATAAATATTGAAGAATATAATCCACATAATATTGGTTCATACCCTCAGAGATTTTGAACAACTCTCACAATCCCTGCCCATTGGGCTTGCTGGTTGGGATCTATGAAATTTGTAGTCTAAAAGACTTACTGGGTAGTTGGCTATCTATTCCCCCAATATAGTATGTTGTCTGAAGATTCATCTCTTTCTGCATGATTCTGCATGGCATTTCTGAAAATATAGCTATATGGTACTCATTTTTTCTCAACCTGGTACCCACTCTGCTGGTACCCACCCAGCAATACCAGCTGATGATTGTGGAAGCTGTTGTCTAATACATTTGGAGGTCATTGGTTTGGAGATGGAACATGGAACAAAAAAAGCACTCTTTGGAATTCATGATCTACACTGAAGGGATTTTAACATTTACCAGTTGTATAATCCAAACAGAGCTTGGAAACATTAATTTTGGACTTGCTGGGGGATTCTGGGAGTAGTCCTCTAAAAAGTAACTTTTTCCAAGCTCTGAATCCAAGCAACATTCTTCTGCAGCCCATTCTTCCTGTGTGGTCTCCATGTGGTGCCTGCTGGCAGTCACCATCTTCTCTTTGCTCAAATTGGAACAGAGATCTTTCTTCAAGCTTACAAGGTCTCTTTGCACACCCACAGAGGGACACACAGACACATAGAGTCATCTAGTTTAGCTTATAATCTGAGTGTGTGAGAACAGGATAATCAGAGAGGCAGAAATAGGCATGGATTTCACTCTCTGTGGGGAAAAAATCACCAACACTTTCTTTTTTTCACCTCTTGATTTTATATTGCCCAGGAAACACTAAAGAACGAAGAGAATAAGCAAAGAGAAATACCATGCAACACCACTAAGCTCTAATATTTTCTGGCAGTATCCCTCTCTGTAACTATGAAGAAAAATAATTACCAGTTAGTATTTTCACCAAGGATCCTCATGGTATCTTTAATCCGTATGCCCCAGGAGAAGTCCTTTTGTTGCTACACAACTCATAAAGAAGTACACTCCAGGCATTCTGCAGCATTCTGCATAGACTGCAGTGGCATTTAGCCAGTTTGTTTGCTGAAATTGGTTGTTAAAATTTGTCCAGTTCACCAGATTGCTTGTTGTGGGGACAGAAAATGAAATGTTTTGCTGCACCATTCATTCCCAGCCACTTCCCCCACAACAACAAAAGCAGCAGTAGCAGCAAGCCAAAAGCTTTCCCAGCCAGCCCTGGCTCTCCCACAGCAGTGCACACCACTGAAGATGGCTAAGAAAGAGGAGAAAAGGGAGTTGATCGCCAGTTCACAGGCAGCACACACACACACCCCACCTTGCTGAAGGAAGGGTTAGCAGAGAAGAAGAGAGGAGGGAAAGTGAAGAAGAATGACAGAAAGAAAGGAGATGGAGGATCAGAGCAGTTGGCATGTGTCCCTCCCCTCTCCTCTGTTGCAGGCAAGTGCACATCCACAAACTTTTCTCCAATCTATTCCTTCTCTTCATGCATGTATCATCATCATCACCACCACCACCATCACCACCAACCACCACCACCACATTTTAAGGATAGTGATGAATCATACAACAACTGAAAATTTTGGCTTAACATATATACTTTTTGGCAAAAAAAAATAGAACTGTTTATTAATGATTTTGAATGACACCTCTGTGCATATTTGTAAACAGTTCCCCAGATTTTAGCCACTAGCCATGAAAAGTTTATTGCCTACCAAGATTAGATGGAATAGAATGTATGGGATACTTTTTAATTTTTTTTTAGGTTCCTTGCTGGGGGGTTTTGGCCAATCATGATGCAGCGAGGCAGAAGAAATATGCTCTAGGACTCAATAGGCTGGCTCTGTTTGGGAAATTCAAGTTTCTCTCATGGAGCATAGTGGAATTCTCACTGGGGTCAAGAAATACCACACAGTACAAGACGCTGTGCTTTCTTCCTGCCTTGTCCCTAACCCACAGGACACTGAATTTCTTACTGAGATAAAACCGTATCCTACAAAGTAAACTTTCCTATTTTAGTCCTGTAGAAGGAACCATGTGGCCCTCTACTTGCTGTCGGACAGCAACTCATATCAGCCCTCACCTACACAGCCCAGGCTGAGGAGCGCTAAGATTACAGTTCAACAACACTTTGAAAGCATGATTCCCACCCCTGTTCTAGTGTACAAGAGTTAAAGATAAATAACCATTTCCCCCCCTGTAAATGTGTATTGCCTGTAAACAATGTAATTATGTGTTATTTTCACACTATGGTTAAAAACACAAGCCCTCTCCAGTCATTCTAACTGTGAAGATCAAAGGTGGGCATTATGAAATCCTCTAGATACTGTTGGCCTCCAAATCCCTCTAGCTCTAGTGAGCATGGTCAATGGTTAGGAATGATGGAAGCTGTAATTCAGTAATGTCAGGAGGAGCACAAGTTACCCCCCTCAATGTAGAATGAACATGTATAAATGGGGGAGTAGGAGGCCACCACAGTGGCAGGCCCTGATTTAATAATAATACCTGTTCATTCTACCCAGCTGTTGGTAGCTGGGTGTGTTTTGTGTGAACCTGCTAGTTGTCTTGCAGGCAATTTTAGGAGATGGGATGGGGCACAATCTTATCCTTTGCTTGAGACAGCCAAATATCTTGAGCCACGCTGGCTTTCCATGTAGGGTCCATCTAGGGGCCTTTCCACACTACACTGTTACAGAGCTATCATTCTACTTTCAACATCCTGTGGAATTCTGGGATTTGTAGTTTACTGAGGAGAGCTTTCTGGCTGAGAATTCTAAATGCCCCTCCCTAAACTGCAAGTCCCAGGATTCCATAGGATGTTGCAAGTGGAATAATAGCACAATAACAGTGTAGTGTGGTAAGGCCCTAGCTCAGTCACTGGCAGTGGCTCTCCAAGGTTATAATTGAGGATCTTCCTGAGCCTTACCTGGTGATGCTGGAGCTGACTTTTGGATTCTTGCGTGTGAAGCAATAAGTATGTATAATGCTCTGCCTATAACATGGAGTCAGCTTCTCACATTAATAGGCCATTTCTGCCCTACAGCGTTATAGTGTTATTATTATTCTTTTAACATCCTGTGGAATTCTGGGGATTATAGTTTACTGAGACCAAAAAGCTCTCTGGCTGAGAATTCTAAATGCCCCTCCCTAAACTGCAAACCCCAGGATGTTGAAAGGATGTTATTATAGGATGTTGAAAGAGGAATAATGGCACTATAACAGTGTAGTAGGGAAAGGCCCATAGACTCAGAGGTTATTAAAAGTGCTTCCATGAAGACATAGAGATCTGAAATCAGAGGCACCTTGTCTTATCAGTGATAAAAAATACAGCATAAAGTACCACTTAAAGCAGTAGCCAGCACACTAAATGGAGAGAGAGCCAGATGATACTTACAATGGAATAGATTTATACTACTTCTTTCTTGGTATACTTGAGCCATTCTAAAATTGGGAGTTGAGAGAACTGCTGTGACAGCCAGAAACCTTGAATCTACAAACAGAGAAAGCCACACCTGTGACCATTTGGAATGGGTGTGAAACTTTCTCCTTCCTCACCTTGGGAAAAAAAATTCTATAATATGACCACCACAGACTCTCAATTAGCATCACCATGCTAAAGGTATGGTGGGTGGATTCTGAGAGTTCTAATTTTTTAAAAAGTAACTTTTCCAGACTTTGTTCTCCTCTGCATGTAGCAGTTCTCCAGAACTGGGGAGGAATGTCCAGCGGTACCCAGAAATACATTTGTGCTCAGAACATATCTTTGCCTGTAGAACACAAATGTACATGTAGGTTGCATAGCTGTATTTATAGTCCTTAATGGAAATATAAGGAAGCAACTGATAGTGGATTAGATCAAATGCTGTTAAATATAATTTCAAAGGAAGATTAAAGTACTAGCATTTGTTAAGCTGACAAGGCAAGACGAGAAGTGTTTGAGAGGTAGGACAAAAAAACTTTCCATTCATTTTTTCTAATTAGTGTTTGACAGGCTGGGTTGTTTTATGTGGTAAGAATTTATCAGGGGTGGAAATAGTACACAGAAGTATGGGGTTGTTGATATAATGGCAGTTTTTCATCACGTCAGAAGCAGAACAGGTGCTCTGTTGAGGTCATGGCAAACATTTCTTTGAAGGGAGCAGTGATTGATGGGGCATGTTTGCAGTGACTATATAATTCACTAATTCACTGTGTTTGATCCTAGTGATTACAGAGGTTCGTGGCTGCGGTGCATGCATTTGTTGGCTGCTGGGACATGTTTACATAGAGCATTACAACCAGCATATTTGAAGCTGCAAATTTAAATGTATACATTCTAATCACTCCCATAAATAACTCCTGACGCACTGGAGTGAGCTTATGCCACACCAAGCAACAGCATCACTTTAAAACCTAAGCCTGTGATGTAATGCCAGTGTAGTAAAAAGTTCAGAATATGGCACAGGGACTCAGATTTCTAATACTTTTGTTTTTTCCATGTGGCCAGCTTCTGTAGCTGTTAAAGATGAAAAGGCTGACAGGAAAAAAAAAATATCAAGTGTAATTCAGCTCCACAAATGGCAGAATATACAAGGATTCAAAGTGAGAATTGTAAGTGTGAAGTACTCAAAGTCTTCTGCCCAGCTTGATGGATCTGGCCATTTTACTTTCTTTCACATTCTGCTTCCCTTAAAAAAACAAAACAAAAAAACCTTTCAAGTTATTTTCTTCATCTTTATAAAGTAATTTTATAAGGTGGAACATAACTGCATGTGCCACCTCATGCTTCTTGAAAGAAAATTTTATTTTATTTATTTAAAGTAGTTCTGTATCACCTCCCAGCCAACAAGGGGTCCTCAGATGAGGAACAAATAAAAGCTAATTAAAAATTTTTTGAGTTAAAACACTTTTAAAACACATTAAAACACTCTTTTAAAAAGTGGGATATAAATAATGATAGAAAAATCTAAGCATATTTGAAAGGCCTTATTACAGATGAACTGAGTAAAATTCAGACCCATTCCTAACTGGCTTTATTATATATTTTTAAAAATAATTTGTTAATTATATTTTTACTTGCATTTGTTATTATTAAGATGTTTTTATAATTATACTTATACTGTATGTCACTCAGGGTACTTTTAGCAAAGACCAAGACATAAAGAATGAACAATTATAATATTATCTTTATGAAGAAAGTTATGAAATAATTGCATTAATTGAATGAAGAATGTTGCGGAGTCAATGTTTGGTATCTCTAAATTGAAAAAAGGGTCAAAGTTCTTTCAAAGGATGTTTGCTTGAGAGACTGAAGGTCACTGCCAGTTAGAGCAAGCATATGGGGTCTAATGAATTTAGTATAAACCATCTTCCTATGTATTTAACTCAGTGTTTCTTAAACTTTGGTCCTCAACTTGTTTGTGATATTCTATAATTCCTGAGTGCTGGCCATACTAACTGGGACTTCTGAGGGGTGATATCCCAAACATCTGAAGGACCAAAGATTAAGAACCACTGCTTTAATTGGATCAGTAGTCTAAACCTGGGACTTTGGCCATTTCTGCCCGGGGTGAGGGAATCGCCCCATGCCAGTACTTACTGGACCTTTGGGCTCGATGCTTGGGTCCAGGCTGGTCTGGAGCAGTGCGTGGCCGCTGCTCTGCACTGCTCCAGGGACGAAAATGATGGCTTCCAGTTGGTCGAGGCTCTCCACCAACTGCTGAAGCTCACCAGCCTAAAGCCCACCCCCGGCAGATCACAGGCTCGCACTGGTGCAAGCCTGCAAATCTGCACTGGAGTGCGGGCACGGAGTGGCACGCTCTGTGCTTTTGAAAGATCTGTTTCAAGCAGTCTTTCAAAAGCACACTGGACGGCCACTTCGGGTTGTTTGGGGGCAGGATGAGGTGTGGATCTACAGTAAGTAGGTCCGACACAGTCCGCTCCCAGGTACAGACGTCCTCCCTGGAGGATGCTCTGCACCGTTTCTTTAAGCCCTTGTGGAAATGGCCTCATTCAAACTACACAATTATAATGTTGTTATTCCACTTTAACTGCCATGGTTCCACCCTGTGGAATCCTGGGGCTGGTGGTCTGCTGAGACATTGAAGCATTCTGGCTAAAAATTCTAAATGCCTTCCCTAACCTCCCAATCCCAAAATTCCAAAGTAGAGAATCATGACTGAACAGGCCCCTGGCAATACAAGTCCTGTAATTCATGGGCACCAGTGATACTAGTTGGGACTTTGGGGACTTGACATCCAAAACTTCTGGAGGATCAAAAATTGAGAGCCGCTGCTTCAGCTGGATCAGGAGTGCTGAAGCTTTAATCTTCCAAACATTTTGGCCTACAGAGGCCATCAGCCTCACTCACTATGTCCAATGGTAAAGGATTATGGGAACACACACACACACACGCACATCTCTATTGAATAAGTCTTCAGACTGTTTCAAACAGATAAAAAATAAAAGTAAAACAAAAACAACAGCAAACAGGCACATAGATAATTGCTAAACTTATAAAATACAAAATTTATATGCATTTAAAATAACAATTTTTCAGATGAGAAAAGACCAGCCCTTCAAAGTCACCAATAAAATCCCTCTAATAATAAAATTATTAAATAAAATAATTAATAATAAAATAATAAAATCAGAGATCCCCCACCTCTGAGGAAAAGAAACAAGACAGATGCTCTCCATGGAAACCACCCATCCCTTGCATTGTCTGTTTTGGCCCTCAGTTTGTTTGTCTTGACATCACAGGCAATTACATCACTGGGAGCTAGGTGAAATTGTGCATCTTTCTCTTGGCTGAAATTCAGTAACCCTCTGTACGCACTACCTTGCAAGAAGCCAAAGGCAGCAGGACTTGCAAAAATTTCTGCAACCTGAGGCTATTCAATAAATGTTTTCTCTTTGAATTTACTGGAATATAATCCAGCTGGTTAACACCTGCCCAGTCCTGTTCTAAAACCCAGGCTTTGTGACGCTTCAGCCCTCTGTGACATGTTATATGGAGTCTGCCTGCTTGGTTGAAATCAGGGTGGCTACAGGATATGGCTGCTTGAGTCAGCCAGCAGGACCTCACTGCCTCTTTATTAAAGGTCTGATCCAATTACCCTTTGCAAGATGTGATGTGAATTATGTGAGCCAGGTGTTACTTCTGAAAAGCAAGGAGCTAATTTTACAAGATTTTTTTTTCTATTTTGCATTCTAAAAACCTACCATTCTACAGGAAGCTTTTCATGTGCCCTCTCCCCACACCAGGTATTTAAGCCAGCAGTTTGGAGGGAGATTGTCTAGTGCTAAATATTCTATGCAGAATAAATTTTCATTGCTTTGGAGTCATACAACAAGAAGGGTGTATGTGAATGAATAGAAAGAACTGTTACCCCAAAACATGGGTGACTCAGGGGTCCACCCACAATATCAGAACCTCCACATGACAATGGGGAATTAATTAGCTCAAAATTAGGAGGCCTGCAAGGGAGGGAAACTTAACGAGATCTACCAGCTATGTTTATGGGGTCCTTGTAGGAAAGAACCAGCTAGAGATTCCAAATGTAAAATAAAATATGTTTTTATTGAAAGAAAATCACACAAGGATGCAAAGATCCAAACACTCACACATGCACATAAGAGCTAACCAAAGGCAAAGGGAGGAAAGTGTGAATAAAGAACTTTCAGGGATGAGGTGATATTTACCGATCAGGAGAGCCATAAGGAAAGAAGTGACATGGCTTAGGTGGGCAGCTAAGGACAGTTCTCACTCAGGAATCAAACGGATAGCATGGTGTTCAGAAAGTGGAGAGACTGCACTCAACCGCTCAAAATTGGAGGTTCTTATACCAAAAAAAAAAAAAATCTTGTGAGTGTGAGTGTGAATTGCTGTCCCAGCCAAGTGGACAATGAGAATCTGGACAGAGTTAATGGTTTTAGGGTTTAGGTGACAAAAGGATAATGGCTGTTGTAACAGCCCAGTATTGTGGAGAGGTTGAGAAGACAACAGGGAAACATCCAGGTGTTTGGGATTAGTGATAAAACAATCACAATTTGGTGGTAATTTCCCCTTTCACCTCTGAGATGTCTGGCTTGTTAGCATAAACCTATTGTCTCAAGAGTGGTTGCACTGTTAGCCTGACAATGACTTTGGCTTTCCCCTAGGAGGAGGATGTGGCTGACCTGCCTTGCTATCTCATGTTTACAGTCATAATCTGCCTCTTCCTTTTCAGTCACCTCAGTATCATTTATACCACACCAGTTAATAGTGCCAATCAAATAATACTTGCAAATTAAACCATGCCAATTGTAGGGGGTGCATGGGGCCGTAACAGAACGCCCTTCTTTTTGCAAACCAGAAGGTATTAATCCTTGGCCTCTGCATCTTGGATTAAATGTGGTAAAGATTACACAGTGTGACTTTTCTAAACCAGAGGAGTTTTGCTGTTGTTATTGTTAGAAACGTAGTTTACTAACAAAAAAAGCTTGTTTTTACTCACATCAGGTTGTTAATATATCTGCCCTCCTTGTTCACATCTCCAACCCTTACACTTGGAGGCTATTTTCACAAAACTTGGAAAAATTACTTTTGGGAACCACAGCGATGTTCTGTCAGGGGATTGTAGTCTGAAAACTGACTGCACTGCTCTAATGGGTCAAAAACAGAGCTGCCTCCTTAGTGTTATTCTTTTATATCTGTGTTGGGGTGTGTGGGGAGAAAGTATAGTTTCATGTTCTCCTTCTGGGCTTTCCTAGGCAATTGGTTCCCCATTGTATGACCAGAACACTAGCTCTTCTGATATTCCTGTCTTCTTTGATTGGATGGGATATGAAATGTGGTTCCACAGTACAGGATTTCAGAGAGCATTTGCCAAAGTCCTAAAACCTGCAGTGACCACAATTCCCTAGTAGTACTACCATTTTAACTTCTGCACAAAGTATATATAAGAATATCAGATGCACTGTAAGACTATGTTCACTTTGTTCATTCTGACTATTCCAGATTAGGAAAGTGCACTGAATGTGCCATGTCCACACACACCTCCACTAAACCTGGAGCTAGCTTTCCTGCAATGTGGCTGTTACAGGAAATATCAGGCGCTGCAGGCTATATTTGGAGAAAGGCCATGGAAAACCACCTTTGAAGAAACTTTGTCCAGAAAACCTTGTGATGGAGTCACCAAAAGTCAAAGTTTTCTTGAAGGCACATAACAACAACCTTCAGAATTCTTTGCCAGAGATCTCTAGTCTAGTGCCTCACCCATCTACAAGCCCCAGGATTCCACAGCATGCAGACATAAAATTTAAAGTGGGATCAAAATGTAAAAGAGCCCCAGAACTGAGAAAAGTAAAAATTTGATTATATCTTCCACAATCTCCTAGTAGGGGAATTCTGGAAGTTGTAGTCCAAAAAGTCACTTTTTAAAATTGTCTTGGAATAAATATTATGTGACTAAAATAAAGTGCCTAAAATAAGTAAGTGCCTAAAATAAAATAATGTAAAACGAAATGAAATGAAATAAATAAAATATATCCTCCTGATCAGAATGCTAACAATAACAATAACACCAACTTTTTTTTTGTTCTGTGTTCAGTGAGTTGTCATTTGTATTACACAGAACTGAGGGTTTACTCTGTTGTGAATAGCTTTTTGTATGTGGTAGAGAGTAGGGTTTCACATTGCTTGGAGCTGTCTGTACAGTTATCTGGGGCTGCAAAATAAGTCTTTCTCTAACCAAAATCTATGACTTAAAATAAGTATAATAATCAGTTATTCTCCACATGGCAGTTGGAAGAGTTAGGATGTTAGTCACTACTGTTGGAAGTCCATTGACTTAAGCAGTCTACTGTAACTATGACTAAATATGGATCTAATTTTATGATAGATAGACACATGTCAAAAACAGATCATCATTTTGGTCTGAGACTATGGCCATTTCCTCACTAGCCCATTACAGTGCTATTATTCCACTTTCAACATCCTATGGAATCCTGGGGTTTGCAGTTGCAAACCCCAGGATTCCATAGGATGTTGAAAGTGGAATAACAGCACTTGTAATGGGCTAGTGAGGAAATGGCCCATTGTGCTGCTTGGTGCAAAACATCAAAGACACCCATCAAAGTGCATCACATTCTAAGGTCACTCAAATTGTTTTAGATAGGAGAAAAATTTCACAAGCATTATCATCCCATCCTTAACAATAAAAAATGCAATGATAAACAATTATCTGTCCTTCAGTTGCCTGAGTCCACTTAATAGTAGGGCTGGCCAGAAACCAGAACAGTGCATTTTGTTCTTACCTCATTACCCTTTCTTTAGGGCTAATCTGATGAAACCTCTTCGAAATTTATAGAAATACAGAATTTACGTACTAGTTACAGTAGGTAATTTTGAATCACAGCTCTTCTTCAGCCAGCTCTGGACAATAGCTGTACTGATATGTGAACAAAAGGTACGTGTGTGTGTGCGTGCGCGTGTGTGTTAAGGGTACAACAGCTTATTATATCATATTAATTGGTTGCTGAATTTGACAAGATGAGGTATTGATCTTTTTTTCTCCACATCAAGAAGATAATTCTCAAGAGAGCACTGATAGAGATAGAAAGCCACCTCTAGTAGGCTGATCCATGTACAGTAGGCCCTCCACATTCACAAGGGATAGGGACAGAGAACTCTTGCAGATGTAAAAAAATTGCAAATAATAAACTAATAATAAAATAAAATAATAAAGGGGTGATTGCCCACCCTGCACATTTCTGCAGGACTCCTCCAGACTGCCCACATGGATGGAAGCCCCAAGGCATGCAGGGAATGGGCAATCGTTCCTGTGGGCCTCCTCCGGAGCGCCTGTGCTGGTGGTGGCCTGAGGACACACAGTTAATGGGCAATTGCTTGCCCTGCACATTCCTGCAGGCCTCCTCCAGGGCGCCAGCGTGGGAAAAGGCCTTGATGTGCAAGGAACAGGCAATTGCCTGCCCTGCATGTTCCTGTGGGCCTCCTCGGGAGTGCCTGCACTGGCAGTGGCCCTTGGGTGTGCAAGGAAGAAGCAATCGCCCTGCCCCCTGAACACTTCTGCTGGCCTCCACGGAGCACCCGTGAGGGCAGCAGTGAGGGGGTGTCGAGAAGGGGTGAGCTTTTGCCCTCCCTGCCCCTGGCCAAAAGGCCACGGAATGGAAGGGGAAGAAAGAGGAGAAAGCAAGCGGGCACTTTACAAATAATCAAATCTGTGAAAGTGAAACCCACGAATGTGGGGGGAGAACTGTATACTACTTATCTATGTTATATGCAACTTACTTTTTCCATTAGCCTGCCTCTCTGACAAGTCTCATGGAGTGCAGGGGGAATCAAAGCACACGTGAAAAAATTGAGGTGGATTCTCATAGATGTGATGTGGACTAGATGACACTTAACCCACCTCAGATACAGTACTAGCTGCTGACTTATGGGAGCCCTATCCAAAACACTGATTTGCCAGATTCTGTTTATATACAGCCAATATTTCCTTCCTCATTTGTATTTATTTTTATTTCATTATATGGTTCTGTGTATGCCCCTGCATATATGCATATATGTTAGGAGGGAAGATGAAAATGGCTTGGGGACAGAGGCAATGATTGCAAAGACCCTTTTTGTAAACTGTTTTAATACCTGCTCAGCACACCTTGCCCTCTGTCTATCTGGAACTTTTTTAGCAGCACCAGCATCATGAAGACAGCAGAAAAGGAATGGAGAGTGACAGACTTTTGGTGCTGAGTTGGGGCGGTATTTGTGTAGTGGCAAGGAAATGATGAAGACCTTCAGGTTGTTCCAAAACAGAAAGCTTTATTTTCCAAACCATTTATTTACTGCGCAGGGCAAGCAGCGGATATATAATGTCCAAAACTGCCAGCCCCGATTGATTAAAACACTTAGTTCTTATACCTTTGGTCAACAGCGTCAGCAATCAATCACATTTCTAGTCTACGTCAGCCATTACATTTGGAGCTTAATACCACCCCCAAAACAAGGGAACAAAGGCCTCAGTCACCAAATAACACAAAGATGAGGCGAAAGTGTATGCTTGACTCCCTTTTACTTCCCAGGCACCTAAGCATAGTGTTACAAGGCCAATCATACTTTCAAACCGAGATAAGGCAGGGACATCTGCTGTCCAATTCACTTATTTTTCTACTCATGCAGTACTTCTCTGAATTTAACTCTTTCATTCCCCCCTTCATGCCAAATTCAATTCCTTGCAATTTGAAGCATGCGCTATTTCCCTATTGCCTTTATAACACAAAAGATACATAGCAGCAAAGAATTCCTCCAGCAGTCAGGTATACAAAACCTGTGAATAGGGTTTTCACCCACTACTGTAGCAAGTTCACTAACATGCATTCCATGGTGCCTCCGGTGACAATGGGGATTGAGATAGAGACCCACGGTTTT